>JAVCKT010098125.1:0-11012 GCA_032273925.1 Rhynchotus rufescens
GCTGTCCCTACAATCCATTCAATCCACTCATGCCTACCTCACATTAACCCCTGAATGAAAAAAAAAGAAAAAAAAAGGAGGACTTCTTGGCTGACAATCAGTTCATTCATGCTTCAGGAAAGGTAAAAGTGTAATAGATACCACATTTGAAACATAGGTCTGTGGTCTGACCTAAAAACAGCTCAAAAAGGAAGTTATCTATCTCTCTATACTTTTACTCAGCCATTTGAGAAAGCACGTGAAACAGGATTTCAGGACACAGATTGCGACACCTTCTTTCATCAGAACGTTCTGTTATTGCTCCTTTCAGCTGCACTGCAAATGCAGGATCATTATCTCTTAGATTTCACATGTTTAGTGAGTATTCAGCTGCACATGCTCTAAGAATAGGTAGCTGCATTGCAGTTGTGGAACAGAATCAGTGTTGCTTGCATAAAAAAAATAAAAAAAAAAAGGAATAGGAAAGATAAAGAAAAGGAAAAAAATAGGCAAGTGGCTCAAAATTACAATTATGAAAGATGTTAAAAATCATAATTTAGAAAGTAAGCAATATTTTTTCTCCAAGAATTACTATATCTCTACATATTAAACATTTTTTCAAAAATTCTGTTTCTTAATCAACTGTAAGCTAATTGTAAGCTAGAGTTACTTCTCAGTAGATTCTTAATATCTCCTGCTCCGTGCTTGTGATTTCCATGTCAACCAGAGCTCTTGTATTAACTATCTATTTCAACTTACTCAAAAGCAAAAATATAACGTAGGTTTCAACTCAGTTCTCTGCTGACACATCTGATCTACTATAAATACAGCACTAGCTACGATGTACAACATGTTACAGAACGGTACAAGCCACACCATTCTCATGTGAGATGTATTTCTCAAATACAAGTATTTCAACAAACGCCAGGTGGAATCTAAAGCTGTCATATTCAGCCCAGATGGGTTGTGAAATAAAAAGTCTGCAGGGCACTGAAAAAATTATTAGACCTACCAAGCACATGATATTCACTTCAATAATACTATTAGAATAGTAAAAAGATTTTGTGCTGTACACCAGCGTCTTTTAAAAATAAAACATTACTTGATCAAAACTGAGGAGGGTGTATGCAAATAATCACCAAGTGTACTCTTGATTAGTGTGAACTCAGTGCCTAGGGAATCTAGTTAAAACTGATAGCCTTGATAAAAACTGTATTATTAGGTGAAATATGTTATGACATATTACACAAAACTTATTCAGCAAAGCCTATTATTTATATCCATCAGTGAGGACTTAAGAATTCTGCAGGGGGTTGTTAAAGATTTTTGGATCTTTGTAGCTGTCTAAGTTTCACAGTTACTGTTCTTCAAATTCATTTACAGATTGAGTGAATGCTACACAAGCTCAACAAACAATTCAGTCTCCAAGGAGCTGAGAAAGTACCAGTGGAATTTATATAGGCAAAATGCATAAACTGTATAAAATGGTAGGTAATCAATTAAAAGGAAATGCCAAGGATGGGAACTATTAGGTTTTGAAAAAAGTCTTAATGACATAAATTTAAAAGAAAAAAAAAAAAAGGAAGACTTGCAACACATTTTCTCACTGTAATGTGACGCTTCTCTTAAATGTTTTTATTGACAAACAAGAGCTGATGTTGAGTTATAACACTTTACCAAACTTTTCAGGTGGCCTATAATACCCTTCTTCTCAGACATGCTAGGTAGGGATTACCTCTGGCTAATAAGGTGGCTTATTTGTATGTGTGTGTGTTTGTGTGTGCAGAAAAATGACCCGTATGCTCTTCAGAATTTACATATATATTGCAGAACGAAAATATGCATTTGAATAAACACATCAAAATATTCAACTCCTCTCTCTATTTGTAAATAACTCTCTTTTGAACAGGCAAAAGGAAACTGGAAAGAACTTATGGATATTTTCATAAGTATTACACATGTAATTTATTCTGACAGTTAAAATTATAGATCTACTTGTATGACTTACAAATTTTTAATATAATTATATTCTTCAAACACTATGCTGACATTGAAAAGTGACATAGAAGTTATTATCATTCCTAACTGTGACAATGACATCAAGGCACACAGAGTGTGCCAAAAACAAATATCTGGTCTGGAGAAGAGGCTCCGAATTCCTAGCTAATGCCCTCTTCACTAGAATTGTATTCTCTTTGCAGCAGCTGAGAAGTTCCTGGGAAATAATTAGTCTAGATGAGTAAATGGGGGGAGACAGAAAGGACTTCTGTTTCTCTGTTTTCTGTTCATCTTCAGTTGATGAAAGAAATCCAGGACAAGAGTTACCTGATCATCAGACCTAAACCCTGTTCTTCTTCATAACCTCTTGGCTGACCATTATATTCATTGGTAAATAAACATTTTTATATGGCAGAATAAAGACCAAAACATCACGTTTCCACACTGTTTGATAATCTTAATGTCCTTTCACTGATTTAGTAAAATTTCTAGAACTCACCACTTTACTAGAATCCTTCTGCTCCTCCTTTCTTTCTTTTCCTCATAATATACTGGAGTGTTTGGTCATGCTCTCTTTATACTCAGGTGAAATATCTCATTTTGTATTCCACAACTACTACTATTGAAACAACTGTGTTCCATTAATACATTTGAAAATTTAACCCCATTAGCAGTATAAAACATAGGAAGTCAAATGAATAACTCTTGCAATATTTGTTGTCAGCAAATAGCAATATCGGACTGCTATAATTTGAATGATTTAAATGACAAATTTTAATCAGGATTTGCATGAAGAAGCAGGAAATTGATTTAAATAAGTGTATTTAATACCCCCTATAATTTAGATTAGAAAAACATAAATTAAAACCAAAATCCCTCTCTTTATGTGCATCTCCTTGCTCATATTTCTAACTTTGAAGGCACAGCACTTACCCTCAGTCAAGGTTTGAAGAGAGCTTTGGGCATCTGATGAGATTCGTGAGGACTGAAGTGATGACTTGTGTTTTTCTTTTTCTCCATCTCTGCTTCTCTTCTTTCCAATTTCTTTCTGCTCTGCTTTTTTCATTAAAAAAATATGATGAAATGTTTTTGCTTTTCAGATAAAAACTATCAATCATAGGGTCTACTACTCCATAAATAGTATACTGACATTTTAGATAATTTTTTTAAAAAAATCATTATTTCAGTAAGAAGTTAATGTCCAGTTAGAAGAGCTCACGTAATTCATTTAAAAAAGAATAATTAAGATTTAAATATAGATTTACTGAGAGAGGGTTAGGGACATTCTAGTCCTACCTCTCAGTTACTGCTCAACTCCCATTTACCTTCTATTAAGTTTGCAGTATGTGAAACAGCATCAAATCACTTCTTCAAGTCCCTAATCCCATGCATCAGTAATTTCCACATGAATTCAGCCAAACATGACCAGAGGCTACCAATGGACTACTACTCAACAACTGCTGTTTCAGGAGATGGAGGCAAGAAATACTTCAATAAAAGGTCAACAAAATTATTATAAAATTTCAAAGGAAAAAAAAAAACCAAAAAACTTTATCACTATTTTTTTCCTCAGAAGTTATTCAGTTGTTCTGGGCTAACTATCAACCTGAAGGAGGAACGTTAGCAATGTTTTATGGGTCAGAAAATAGAGTCTTACATGGGAAGTACTGAACGCCATAGAATAGGATTCTGTCAGGAATGCTTGGAACAAAAAAGTAGGGAGTCTGTTACTGCTTCTAATGAGATCTATAGTTAGAACTTCTTCTCAGGGATGCTCACTTTACTTATACTTGGCTTACAAAGGTAACACAGACCTTTGCTCGTTTTATCAGCCTTCTCTGCTTTCTCAGGTTTCTCTGACTGCTTATTCCCAGGTGAAATTTCATTTTTTAACTCAAAAGTTTTGGTCTCTTTAGGTTTTATTTGTGTCTCAGATGTATCAAGTTCTGGAGATTCCCCATTTGGTAGCTTGAATTCTGGTACAATCTCTTTCAAAAAGTCCCAAACTTTATCCATGTTACTAGACCTTAAAAAAACAAATGCATGTAATCAGTAATGATACTTGTATTTTCAGTAAGATAAGAATGTAGGATCTTCGCTTAGAGAACATTATCACCACCACTGACAGCCCAGCTCTTAAAAAACAAACAAACAAAAGGATTAGATTGTTCTAGTAAATAAGCAACATTTACCTGATATTGCATACCTGGAGAAATGTAACATGTTTGTTAAAAAAGGTGTTCAAAAGAAGGAGATGTTGGTTAGGAAAGCTAATAAAAACATTCTTTCCTCAAGCCTTTCTGCAGACAAAATTACGGCCCAATATTGGTACTGTGCAATGACTGGAGAAAATTTATATACCACTTTGCAACCGTATCATTTAATAACTTGATTCTAAATATTAAAAGCTTTTCTCAATGGTACTTTCAGACTCTGTTTTCCTATTTTGTTTCAATACATGCAGTTCCATAAATCTTCCACTGATTCCATGATCTAAAACAGCATTTTGATATGATGGTAGATGTCATGCTGTTTCTTCACAGAAAATCAGTGATTCCAGAAATAAATTGAAAGCGAATGAATAATTCAGGACCATAAATAAGTTTCATGCAATCTAACTGCATGCTTATGTACATAATTGGTTGTAAAGCAAGCAAAAGCTATCTGCATACTATTACAACAATAATTTTGTGGTATTCACATTTTCCCTCTACAAAAGTTAATAAAATTGTAATAAATGCCAGATTCATGAATATATTTTTGTTGTTGTAAGAATGAACTAAAGAACCAAATTCAGGTCATTTATATATCTAAACCCATGGGCTATAGGCACACTGCAGGACAAAGATATCTCAAAAAAATAAACTGCAAGTATAAAAGGGACAAAAAAGACTGCTGAAATGAAGAACAAAATAGGTCATGACTGATTCTACTTTATACTGAGGTACAATTACACCTAAACAATAACATGTAAACAAATTTACCTAAATCAAAACAATTATACCTAAACAACTTATTCATTTCAAATGAAGGTGAAAAAGTACAATTAATAAAAAAAGCTTGTATTTGCAGTACAGATCCCAATCATTTATTAAATAAAGGATGTCATGATGGAAAATCAGAAACATCAAATGAACTTAAAAACATAGAAAACAAGTAAAAGATATTATTAGAAGTTAGAAATATTTTTATTTGAAATAAAAGAATATCAGCTACTTCTGTTTAAAAAGTGAAAACATCACACTAGTCAAATTTATTTACTTCCAAAATTACATCATATAGTATACTTTCTATAGTACATCCTGGTAAAATATTTCTGTTCCTGACAGATCACTTCTAGCATATGCGATACAAACTTAACCCTTAGCCCTGTTTTCCCTACAAGGTTTGATATCGATTAAAATATAAATTACAATAATTATCAGCTTAACATGGCAAATATCTGACTTGCGAAGAAAAACACAGTAAAATTAGATTCCTTGAAGGCACATTTTTCTAGTGCTAGAACTAAAAGACTTACATTTCCCCAAATTTATGCTGATTAATTTTTAGGTTCAGCTTTATTTTTCCTTAATAGCTTATAAAACTAAATGACATTTAGCTTCTAATAAAAAGCGACTTTTTATTAGAAGAACTTACTGGATAGGAATAAGTTCCGGTATCCATCCAGTCAGTGCATGTAAAACTGTAAATTCCTCTAGCTCTCTTTTTCCACTTTCACGTACACTACAACAAAAAAGCAGATGGAATATGGACTTATGCAATTATAATATTTAATAAAAATAGATAATTAAAAATAATATAAATATAATAAAACTTGGACTAAATAATCTCCATAGGTCCCTTCCAACATCAACCATTCTGTGGTAATATATCAACTCATGGTCAACTCTACAGTCAGTGCTGTCAAGCCACAGTGTACAGACAGAGATAAACAAACTGCAAAAGAACAAGCCCTTGGTCACAGGTTCATTAATGTGTTCTTAATGTACTATGTCAGTAGTTGCAACATAAATGTTAGCAAGTACATTATGCTCTCACATTGCAGGCTTTTTTGGAGATGCAGGTTGAAAATCTCTCATGCAGTAAGACGGAAATGAACCTAGAACCTCCTGAGCAGATCCTCTAACTCCCAAATTATTATGGTAAAGTTGGTTGCATTTCCAGGGTACTGTATCTGACACTTTTGAAGAGAAAATGGCTCTTGTGTTATGAAGAATTTTCCATCTGTACATCCCAAGAGGACCTAGCTTAAAAGTCCTGACTCAAGACATGGCTCAATCCCCGGTGACTCAAGACTTGAGACAGCTCGAGGAGATTCTCTGTCTTGTGTGGAAGTCCTTTAGATTACTCTTCTGACAAATTTACCTTTTGATGTGACTAGAAAAAGAAGCTAGGATTACTTTCAATTAAAAATTAGCATCTCCTTCAGAACTTTAAATTATAGAAAACACTTCTAAACAATTTCCTTTTTTTTTCCCACCAAAGTTTATTTTCCTCGACAGCCTTGAGGGTCTCCTTTCGCTTGTCTCTGACTTGTATTCTATTTGCACTGTAAGTCTATTCTCCTTTAGAAGTGAGCTGGAACAGACAGAAGTCCCATCACAATGCATCCTATGCATCCTCTTCAGCTGTTCCTTCCTGTCTTTACAATCAGGAGCCCCTTTTCTCTGCCAAAGAGATCAAGCACTCTGTCTCTGCAGCCTTTCCATATTTTTTACCTAGGATGTAAGTGACAGTCCAAACAGGACAAACATGAAGGACACTGAAGATTGCCTCCATCAATCCTGTTTACTTGAACTCCATTATATCATGTTCCCTTCCAACTTGTAAAGTCTATTCCTAGCTATTTATTTTAAATTTTAAATCTACAATAACTGGTATCTGGATGTATTAAAACATTTTTTCAGTGGTTTCTAATTTATTTCATATACTTCATATATATTCCTATATAATATATGCAATATATTATATATGCAATTTATTAAATGTGTATTATATGCTACATATATCATATATACTATATGCTACATGTATGTGCATATACTATATATATTATATATAACTAGCCTTATAATTTTCAAGATATTACTTAGCAGAGCACCACCTCTATAGGTTATAACATATAGCACCAGAACAATCAAAAGGAAAATTACAGATTCTGAAGAGAGGAATTGCAATATGACATAATGATACTGTGCCTATATTTCTTTTATTTGTTCACACAAACATTTCCATTCCTTACAGACTGGCTAAGCCTCTCAATTAAAACTGCAGTAAGTCACTTGGATACTTCTGTTTGGCCAAAATCAACACATGAGTTTTCCGGAAAAACTGCAGATAGATAAGGCAGATATGAAAAGGAAGTAATTCAAGTTCCTTTGTGAAGATTTCTGTGTGGATATACACAAACAAACATATAAGAAAGAATCATTGTATCTTCAATAATCACTGAGGAACAGGATTTACTAATTTATTGTGCCAACTTCCAGGAAAGTGCCTATGTGTCATTACAGTATTTGTAGCAAAATATTTTTTCTCATGCACATTAAAATAACATTTTTTTTTTTTTTTTTTTTTTGTAAATTCCACACAATTTCACTAAACAAACTGCAAATAAGCCAACTAAACATACTCTGTATTTGCAAGCTTAATGATAGCTTTGGACAGCAGCATTGGCCAAAGCTCAGTTTCACAGGTTGTAGCTGGTAGTAACAAATTCTCATCTTCATTGAAAGGCATAGTGTCATCCACAGTGATCTTTCTCCAGCATCCCTATGCCAGGAAAAGGAAAGAACATTGAATTTGTGGGTTGGAAAAACAACTTGCATGTAGGAGAACTCATACCCTCACGTTAGAGAAGTTCTCAGGCAATATATGAGAAACACAGAAACAGTATCCATAGTATTTCATTACTGATCTATTTCATAGAGTAATCTAAGTGCAACTATTTTGAGACATATTTATTCTTTTACATGTGGTCTACTGTGTGCTTGTCACACATTCACATATGTTCCTTAACATTAACCTGTTCCTTCAGGTGTCATGTCAAATGTCTAACAATAATAATATAAAAGGCTTAATTAGATACTGCTTTTGCAAATGCCTCTTCAACATTACTTTTTATCCTTACAATGTGTTCTTTGCATCCTCCCTCCAGATATTGAGAGACATTTACAAGATTTCTTTCTCAGTGCCCTCTTGTCCAGCTCCTGAACAGACCCAGCTCTCTCATCTTCTCCTATGAAGGACATGTGAGTCCCTTTACCATTAGAGCAGCCTTTTGCTGGACTCCCTGCAGTAACTCCATGTCTCGTACTGGAGAGTCCATCATCCCATCACTCCATTGGAGGCCCATTTTTGGCTCAGAGTCAACCTGTTGTCCATAAGGACACCCAGGGTCATCTCTCATAGCTGCTTTCTAGTAGGTCAGACCTGGGATCTGACAAAAATCACAATTCTACTGTGGCTCAAATAAATTAATCTTGTTTTTAGCAGAAAGATCATTTGTATTTAGCTACTTATTTCATAATATAGAATGAATGATCAAAAAATTTTCATTTTTCTTTTGGAATTGTTTTTTGTGCTATGGAGTAATATTAAAATTGTTGTTTGATGCAAACACTTATTTCTACAGACATCTATGTTTTCTTATCATAAACACTTATCTTAATCATTAAAAATTAGGCTTGTTGGCTGTAGAAATTGTACAGAGAAATAATGTTTTATAATACTAGAAGCAACTACTCACCATCCAATAAAGTTTCACTATATATTTTCCATAGCTATTGTACAGTGGCATGTGTTCGCTAGTAGCTTTACATAAGGCATAAATATGTTCCCACGGTTTCCAAAAAAGTGTGGATGCTTCACCAGTTGTAACCTTTTCATTACATATCCTCCAAACTAAACAAATTTCACTTATAATCCATCTCATCAGCTGAAAAAAAAACCCACAGAAATATGAAAAGATATTTCTACTCAAAACTTTTAGAAAAACAGTATCAAATTATTCTATAATGATCAATGGACATAGAGATCCAAGTATAATATGAAGAAGCTACATAAAAACAGTTACAGATTTATTCATCATTTACTTTTCACTGGTACAACTGTTCCTTTCTTTTTCACAGTTCCTGTAACAACACAATACTATCCAAGTGAGATTAGACAGAACAAATTAGGCTGTCCATCCACCAAAAATAATGAAGACATTTCAAAGTAAATTATATTATACTAGATAGAGCTGTTAAAAATCAGTATCAGCTTCAAAACTCGGTAAAAAAATACTAAACTATTTTAAGTATTTAGTTTTTTTTTAAAATTTAAAATAGGAGTTTTAATAAATAATGCTCTTTCAAGTATGTGTCTTTCTAATATATAGATTTACAATGTAAGCTATGATTTCAATAGCACTACTAGACTGTGATTTATAAAAACAAGAATGAGAATAAACTTTTATTACAGTGTATTTGCCCTAAAAACAAGCAGTGGTTCTGTGGTTAGGTAACTTTACAGCATTCCTTTTATGTTACTTCTTCCCATACAGTTTCTCTTACACTTAATTTTAAATTTTCATTGAAGCACTGAATTAAGTTGAAATTATGAAGAAGCATATACCCAGTAAGGCACTCACTCAGATGCCTTGGTTCCAACTGCTTCATTTTTTTCCCCCCTCTAATCTGTACAAATTCTGTGTCTTTGATACATCCATTCTAATACGTGGAGAAGAAAAAGGCTGGCTGGTTGGCAAAGACATTCATAAAAAGCAGGCTTACTAAGAATATGACATGAAGAAGCTAGAGTAAAAAGCAGAAATTCTCTCTAATGTGGCTTTTATTTTATATTATCTTTAGAGAACATCACTCCAGTAACAGTCTCTACAGCCTCTATATTTTCTTAAGAAATCATACTTGGAAAAGCATCACTTTTTTATTTTTACAATTACTAAAAAATGCAAACAAAATTTTACAAATCTAGGTGTTTTTTCATCACTGTTTCCCTCTCATTCTTTTGTTTTCATGTAATGAACTTGACACAATTTGTTTATTCATAGCATAAATTTGGAGTGAAAAATATCCTTAAAAAAGAATATAAAAAAGTCCATTTATACATGTCTACTCACCTCACTACAAAATATATGCTCATTTGCTGAAAAAAGGTCAAATGTGGTTTCATTTTTGACTACGGTAGGAACCTGAGAGAAAATAAATTAGTTGAAAGCCCATTATCCACAAAATAATTAATGGACAGTAATGTTTAACAGTAGCTACATAAAAATGTTAGACATATCAGATGTCAATTAAAAGATTGTAATTTTGCAAGTCTTCTATCTGCTTTGTTATTTCTAAATAAATTCCCTTCAAACACTGTTCTGAAAGCAACAGAATCTTTATTTTTATTAGATGATTAAAAAGTTGTCCTTGGGGTAATTTAACTAAAGCCAGTGTGTAAGAAGAACTGGTGCATAGTTAGGGTTAGGAATCACAGGACAGTTTGGCTGATTCATGATTTGCTGTTTTTGAAAGGAGCAGTCTGGCCCAGGTTTTAATTATGTGGTCTCACCCTTCTTCTTATTCAGTGCTGGAATCTGGCTGACCCCATCTAGTTGTCTCAGATCTCTAAAACAGAAGAATTTCATTCACGTTTCCTTTGCTGCCAGCTTTCTGGCAAGTTTAGCAAGCCAACTGGCTTGTCAGAGCTCGAGTGTGGGGCTGGAATCCACACGATGGTAAGCAGAGTAATTTCAACACCTTTGGGTGGCAGAAACTTGTTAGATGGGCTTAGATATCTTGTGATGTCTAATGAATATTTTCAACAAAAACAATATCTAATGTGTTCCCTTCTTTTTAAATATTGGCCTTTCATGTTCTATCTTTAGTGCAAACAATTCAAATTTCCTAAACACAGCCAAACACGCTATGCTTATACTTATCTCTTCTGCTACTCAAAATTCTGTAAAATAAAGATATATATTTTATGTAAATAATGTCTCTTCTCTGATGCAAAATCTTGAAATCTTAAGTTTTTTGGGA
>JAVCKT010098126.1:0-12706 GCA_032273925.1 Rhynchotus rufescens
AATAGAAGATAAAAAGCCAGTGCTCTAGTTTGCAGAAGGAGCTGAAGTTTCCAACATTACAAGGGGCTTTGAGGCCTTTCATTTTACTGGTGTTACTACATCCCTGGTTTATATTTAAGGCGGGCTCTTTCCAAGCAAGGAAAGCAAGGATGGATCATGTGGATCATTTGTCCATTAAATGGTATGTGGTTTTGATATTGCTTGGACTTCTCTAGTAAATGGTTTAAGTAGTGAGTAAACTCTAGTAATTTAGGTGCTCCTGCAGTAACAGGAACGTGTTTTTGCCAGCTTTTAACAGCTCAATTTAAAATAGATAGGAAGGTTGCCTAAGAGGGATAAAGCTGGGTAGGATCTGATGTGTGCATTGCCCACTGAATTTATTTCTCACAATGTGTCTCATAGTTCTCTCAGTTACCCCAGTTGGCCAGTTGACCCATACAGCATTAAATGACTGTGAAAGCATCCCCCAAAGTGGGAATGGTGGGGCACAAGCCTGGGGAGGAGGGGAAGCACTGGGACTACCCAGGAGGGTCCGGGTTGTGTCAAACACGGAGCAGGGGGGCTGCGTTGTGGGGCTGGCCTCGCCGAGGGGCGCGCGGGACTCGGCGGCCTCGGCTGCCCTGAGCCCTGCAGCTGGTTCCGGCGCGTGTCCCGCTGGTGACAAGGGCAGCCCCAACACACAGCTGCTCTGAGCCTTTTTGGTATGGCTTTTCGGGTTTCAGGTGGAACGAGGTGACGTTTGTGTTGGTGGCCTTGCATTATGAGGCGGCTTCCGTTACCTTTGCTCCCAAGTAGGAACTGAAATGTTTTATTTACTTCCCCTGCATGTTTTAGCTGTGAAGGTCACAGGCACGGCTGCCCTGTGCTTGTGGCTGTGCTGAGGGTGAGCTGACGAGGGGTGAGTGTTGTTTTCCCCTATTTTTAGCCAAATCCCACTCACAGAACCAGGTATTTCAAGGTCTTCAAAATATCAACTGACGGTGTGTCCTATTCTGCTGGAGCAGGTATTCAACATCACAGAACCCCGTACGGATTCACGAGCTGTATCGTGGCCTGAATCACACTGATTCTAATCTCATAGGTCAAATTTAAATTAGTAATGTTGTTATTTTCTGAAAGTACTTTCCAAACACAGGTTAGGCCTTGGGCTCACAGAAACCCAGAATGGTTGAGGTTGGAAGGGACCTCTCGAGACCATCTATCCAACCCCTCCGCTCCAGGAGGGACACCCAGAGCACGGGGCACAGGTTTCTATGTGTAGGGCTGTTTCCTTGGTTTGTTGTGGCTGAAACAGGCTCATCCCAGTGGGCTCTCCGGACCTTTTACATCCTGTAGTTGCGGCATCTCCTGTTAACTCGACTTAAAATGATTTGTTGGCAAGGGCAATCAAAAGGCAGGAGATTTTGAGGTGCTGTGTGGGGTGATCTTTTTATACATACGAATAAGGAAGGGCACCAGTAACTTTTTAAATAACTTGAAGCCTGTCTCAGTTTTAAACGTTTCTGTTCCTTCTTGAGATGCCAGATTATATTGTAATGGCCCCCAAATGGCCCCTCATTTTAAGATCCAAGTTATGAAGCTTTGGAATATTTGGTAATTATCCACCCCATTTAAGTTTTGTGAGGCATTGTATCCTATTTTTTTTCACTAATCTGCTGCCTCTTTCTGTCATTTCTACTTTCACATTAGAGTTCAGTGTGCGTGACAATTCAGGTTACCCTGGGAATGGCTCTTTAGGATTCCCAGAGAAGGGAATCTCGGGCATCTAATCCTCTAAATGAGGCTGATGATCATAAAAGGCTAAATGCAGCGCAGCCTCCTCCAGTCAAGGATGAGTCCCCATCCCTGTCCAATCCTTAGGCTGCTGCACACAAGGTGACCCCCACACCTTCATTTCAGTACTAGCTAGATGGGTGGTTCCTACAGCCTTCAAGATTCCCAATTAACTTCTCAAACATCCGTGGTTGGCTCTTTCTGGGAGCACGGCAGGTGTATTTGGGAGCAGTCTTGTCCTGGGAACACAACTGTAGACTGAAAAAACCTCGTTGACTGCGCTGAGGTGGCGGGCGAGGCTCCTTGCCTTTAGTTGGAGCTGTTGGCAACATTTGTGCTGGTCGCCTCGTAGCTTGGCCAGCGAAGCAAGAGTAGTGTTTGTGAGTGGGGTGACATGAAATGTAGGCTGAACATGTGTAAAATGTCCCATAATCTGTCCTGCTTGTTGACAGATTGTACTACACTGGCCTCATTTTCAGCGGGCTGTAGCCTTTCATAATGAGGCCTGCAGTGAAGGGAAAGAAGCCACTTCCAGGTTCTTTATTTTGGAGAATCCAGCGTTGCCTCGATGACAAGGATGATGAGGACTCCTCCTGCACCTTTCTGCCTCTGAAAAATGACAGGAGGGAGCGCCGTAGAGTCGTGCTCTTTTCTGTTGTTATTTGGTTTTGCTTTGGCAAACGTTGCCACTGTTTGGATTATTTTTTCTTCTTCCTTCTGACCGCCTCCTCCCCTGCGATCCTGCTCGAGTTGGGTTTGCCCAGGCGCAGCGAGGCGCAGGCCGCTCTGCGCTCCCGGGTAGGGAGCTTCGGCTCGGGCCCGGTCTGGATGTGACAGTGGCTTCCTCAGCTCCGGGTGGGAAGGGGGAGAGGGAGGGGAGGCAGCTGAGCAGCTGTGGCACAGCAGTCAGCTCCAGAACGCAGGAAAAATTAAAATTATACGACACATCGCATAGATCTCTTGTTACCTCTTAGAAAGCAAGTGGAAATAAATAGGCCTTTTTTCTTTCCTCCTTGCTCTTCAACTGGCAAAGAGATTACACTAAAAATGCTTGATAAAAGGAAAGTAACAGGAAGTAGATTTTTATCCTTGTGTTAGGGAATGTGCATTACATCTTCCCCCAGTCGAGCTGCACAGAAGCTCTGGGTCAGAAACAAAAGGGCTGTTGTCAGCTTGTGGGCTGGGGAGAAGAGGTAGGTGCAACAGGAGTTTCTCTTTGATGAGTAAAAACATCAGTAGGAGCAAGTAGCACCTATTTGTCATATACCTATCCTTCTTTTTAAAAATGTCGCTTTTAACGAAAGACAGAAATCCCTAGGGAATGCAAAGAACTGCATTACAGTAGAGCTTTTCTCCTGATTAGTTAGAAGAATTTAAAAATGGCTACATCGTAGTTTTTCGTCTCTGTGAAGGCTGAGTTCTAATACTCAATTTAAGGAATAGTCACTGTCTGAGTGCTAAACAACCTTGAGTAATTTGGGTAGTAATTTGCATAGTGATTTAGATAGTGCCCACGCTGGATTCATTCTCTTGTTGCAGTGAACTGTATTTTGCGGGGAGATGGGAACTTTGTGTTGTGGAGAGACAAATCAGAGGGGATTCAGATTCTGTTTCCCTTGTTCTGCAGCCTTGTGGGGCTCTTTGAGGAGTTAAGAAACATGTTTGGTTTATGATAGTTGCTAGTGACACCCAGGCTTACAGTTTCTCCTCTATTGACCAGAATAATGTAGTTCACATGACCAGCTTGTAATAGCAAGGGATGACTTAGAAGAGCCAACAAAATCAATCCAGATCGGAGAGAGAAGGGGGCAAACAATTCTTGGAAGAAGATGGAAATGCAGCTGAAGAGACCATCACCTCATTCATCTGAGAGGGACCTACCACTCGTATCAGTCGGGCTGGCTGCAGGAGAGTAGTCTTAGCACTGGACTTTGGGCTGACATCCCAGCAAGGCAGGGATATCCTTCCCTGTGTGTGTTTAGCTTTGAACCTTGGCATTCAGGCCTTTCTCACCTCCACATCACATCAATCCAGCGTAGTCAGTGTGAACCTGCGTGTTAAACATGTTCAAAAATGAAGCTGCTCAGGAGGCCCTTGTGTCCTCCTGATGCAAGTTTCCCAGGATGTTTATGGACAATTTCAGTTTCCAGGTAGAAGATGAAGCATGTGTGGTACATGTAGAAGATTTGCAAGGTTGGCCTAGGTGATCTCTAAAGGTCCCTTCCTAGCATAATGATTCTGTGATTCTAGGATAAAAGCGTGTGACTTAGGGACACACCATTGCTTAGACACGCTGGCTTCTGCGGGGACCTTTTGCAGTCTCTACACTCCAAACCTGGCATTTCAAAGTGCTTATTCCTCTCTAAGCACTCAGCCTGAGTTAGGTTCACAGTGTTGTAGGTAATAACCTATTTTTATATAAAAAAGTGCTTTTTTTCACCTTTTTTTACTATCCTAACCAAACGAATATCCATGCTCCTGATTGATCCTGTTTATGAGAGTTCTAGGACTCCCTGCACCCAATGCCTTAAGACAGCCATATATTACTCTTCCTTCTCAATGCTAAGCACTTTACACACTTTTCATTTTACTTAAATGGTAGCCTGTGCCTGTAGACCTGAGCTTACGCCACACAGGTACAGGTGCCGTTATTTTTAAATCATTTATCTTCACTGAAATACTTTAATCTTAAGGCACAGCAGCTGTTCAGTTCCTATTCTCAGAGGAACAGAGAGAGGCCCTCGGAAGAGGGATCTGTTTGTTTCCAGCTGCCTGTCCATGGATAATTTGTGATATTGTCAGTCCCCTCCTAGCACTCTAGTCTGCTCCTAACCCTCTGCTGCAGGGCTCCAGAAAGGGCTTCAGTGGCATTCTCAGCTAAGCAGCCCCGCAGGCCACGTCGAGTGTTGTAGCCGAAGCAATGGCTCTTATTCCTGTTTGGGAAGTTACTGCTCCTAACGGGGGTTTCTTCCGTTTCCAGAGGGACTGCTCCTTCTGAGCCGGTACATTTGATATAGTTGATCCTCTCCCAGCCAGGGCTCGGGGCAAAGCCTGGCAATAAGAGGCTGGGACGGCTACATCGAGTGCAACAGCCTCTCCTCGGCCTGCCGGGGCATCCGTGGAGCATCCCCAGGCTTCGCCGGAGCCCCTTCCCACCTGCATCGCTGGGATGTGATTCCACTTCCCCGGCTTCATTCAAACACACAGCAAGGATTCTAATGCATTTCTACAGTCCTCACGTCCAAGCAGCACCAAGTATGAGCAGAAATAGTGTTCGCCTTGTGGATGATGGATAGATTTTGTTTGAACGGGGTGAACAGTAAATGATGCTGCTGTACTTGGAAAGCAGAGCTTAAATTACAAAGGCGGGAATCAATCTTTTTGACATTAGTTTTGTATCAAGAAATTATAGGACGGCATTAAAATGTTAAAAATTATAAAGGAGTAGCGACATTCAAAATGATAGTTGCAAACAAACCTTAGATTCACAGTAAAATTAATGTCAAGAGAAGAGCTTTGCAGGAACATTGTCTAAAGCAGTGCCAGGAACGATTATGTTTTGCTCCATTAGCTCCCGGAGAAAAAAAAGGAAGAAAAGAAATAGTGGCTGTTAATAAAAATAATTTTTCAATGCTATTGAGGAGCTGGAGCTTTTATATCCAGAAGAGGACCAGACATCAGAAGGGATTGTGTGTGTTGTGTTGGCAAAGCTGTTTCCTGGAGCTTCGTAGCCCTCCTCACAGGAGCACCAAAGAAAGAGAGGCCGTGGAGAGGGCAGCCCGTTGGGTACAGCTGAGGTGGCAGCAGGGATGTGACGGGCACCAGCGCCCTGCATGAGGAGCCTTCGTTCGCTCACGGTGCCGGAGTCGTGTCCTGTGGGTCTGACGGCGCAAGGAGCCGCGGGGTTTCGTCTCGCAGAGCTCCTTCCTCAAGTGCCAGTCGGTTTATGCACGCAGTGATTCACAATGCACTTTATTCAAAACACTGGGCAGAAAAAGAGCAAACTCAGCTCCCTGTCTACCAAAGCCATTAGAAGCTAGTTCTGTAGGGACTAGCAAAAAACAAACGGGAAAATAATAGCAGAAAACGCAGGAAAGGTCTCTGAAAATCAGAGAGCAGTAAGGAGCAGACGCACTCACTTAGTATATGCCCTGTGCAGTGAAAGTGAAAATATGTGGAGTTCCTTTGCCTGCATGAAAAGCACGGGATGTGAGTGGCGCAGGCCTTGATGCTGCAGCGAATAACCTGGGATTGCTCCTGCGGGAACCCGCGAGCGGGAGGCTTTGCTGGGAGAGGCAGAGCATGCACGTCCTGAAGAAATGCATGGGATCCCGTGGGTTGCCTGCGGGCAGGCCCTGTAAGGATGATTGCACTGGAAGTTGCCTTGTTATCACTTTAAACAAGGACCTTTCAGGGAAAAAAGACAATCCAAATCCTTTGGTGAGTGCGGAATGGGTGGAAGATGCATCAGAGGGAACCAACGGCACCGCAGTGACCTAGTGAGAAAGTATTGGAAGGGAAAGAGCAAGGGACAACCCAACCAAACCTGGAAGGAGCAAACATTTTTAATGCTGCTTGAAACAGCAATTTTCCTGTCAATGGGAAGGCCATTGCCTGGGTGGTCTGCCACTGTTCTTGGAAGTTTCTTTTGTCCTGGAATTGTAGCAACCACGTCCAAGGCTTTTCCAGTGTGCTCACTAACCCTACTGTTGTCAGTCACTTTGATCGGACTGCGGAATTGGCTTCTTCTCCAGTTCCATGTTTTTGTCATGCAAAATCACTGTGATTTGAGTGGATCGGAATGGGAGCCAAGTATTCCCCAATGGATTCTTGTACCTTCCTCCCCGGTGTGGCCCTGCTCAGCTGGTGGCTTCGTGGTGCTCTTTGAAGGGAGATCCCTTCACAGCTTTGAGAGGGTTTTGAAAGAGGATGAGTTTCCTTCTTGCTCTCAAAGGAGTAGCAAGGGCTTGAATTTGCTGAAAACCTGAAGAACATACAAGGTTTAAAGAACTCTTGGGGGAAATAGTAAGAAACTGGAATTAAGTAGAATAAAATGAAGCTAAAATGAATGAAGCTGCTTTATTCCCAGCCAGTTAAAACTGTTCTACCTGGGGAAAAAGCAGGCAAGCAAAGCAAGTACTGCTCTCCAAGTGCATGAAACCTTCCTTTACCATGGTAGAAGTTATCATTAGGCCACTTTGGGTTTAGCTAGGCTTTAACAGAATAGAAAAGGGATGTGCAGGACTGGCTTCTTAAAGATCTCCTTTTAGAAGTCCTGAAAGAGCTAAGTACGAACCTGTACTTTGCAGCGTGGTACAACCCTTGTGAAGCCTCAAGTCCTAAAAAATACTCTTTTCTCCTAGCAAGCAGATATTAATGGCGATGCTCCGAACATAAAACCCTAAGATGAATATCAAATATCTGCTCCTGCATAGGAATGCCTGTGACCAACCTGGAGCTGGGCTGGGAAAAGTTCATTGATACTAAAAGCACTTGAGGCCAAGGGCTTGAGCTCCTCACACAGTTATCTGAGTTAAGCAGTCTGAATATCCTTTCTTCCTCAGTGCCTCTTGTGTACAGCAGGTTAAAAAGGAAATGTCAATAAAGCCTGGTTTCGGCAACAGAATTAGCCTAGTAAGCTGTGCTGCTTGGGGGGAGTGATTTTTTTCCTTATCCTGTTAAATAGTTGAAATATTCAGCCATTATGTCCCACAGAATGTTAAGGGTAATTGTTAGCAGAAACAAAGCATCAGCATTAAAGATAAAAAGTTGCCAGAGGAATAACTAATAATTTATCTTCTTTCCTCCTTATTAACTAGTCTGCTGTAAGGAAAATTACCTACACTTTGATTTCTTTTTATTGTAGTGCACTTTTTATACATCTTTTTATCCCAGGTAGGGATGAATCACTTGCATTGATATATAAAATATATACATTTGTCTTTATTTTGACACCAGGTCGACCGAGTATTTTATCATTTATTGAGATATGGACTGGAATAGCCATATTAACGAGATGTGGCTCGGTGTGTTTGCAGCACTTCTGGTTCTCTTTAGGAGCATCTCTTGCCCTGCTACAGCGGCACTGCTCTTGCCCCAGCCGCCAAGAGCACCAAGTTCTTACAGACTGCCTGCTTGGCAGAGTGGGGAGCACAGAAGGGGAGACAGCAGCTCCTTAGGGTGCCGGAAAAGGGTATTTTTGGTGGAGAGCACACGAGCCAGCAGGGTGCCCTGACTGCAGGCTGGGTCATAGCAAGCTGTCAACACAGCTCTGCTTAAATCAAGGCAATAATCAGGTTCTTCTTTCTCCTTTCCCAGTACTCGTTAGCCACTTCTGGAGTACTTTGTCCAGTTTGGGGTTGCTAGTGCAAGATAAACCTCTCAGTAACCTGGCCTGCCTTCGGGCTGATGCTCCACTGAACAAGAGGTTGGATTTGCCGTCTCCTGAGGTCCCTTCTGACCTGAACGGTCGTTGGATTATGTGAAATAAAACTACCTGCAGTTTTTTTCTAAAATCTCCTATGGGTCACTTCTTGGTAATTGTGAGATCCCCTGTGTCTTGTGTTATTGCCATGTTTAAAATAGAATAAAAGTATAGACAGTTAAATGGATGTTTAAAATGCTTCCCCGAACAAGGACCGTCTCCGGGATGGGGTACCAAGCTTTGGAACTGAGTACAATGGAGGGAAGAGGTCATGTTTTTGCTGTCATCTTCTAAAAGCAATTTAGGCAGAAGCAGACAAAGCTTGGGCCTAACTCATCTTCCCTGCCTGGTTTCCAGCCCTGCTGAGGAAGAGGTAGAGCAGGGAGGTGCTGTAATCCTCACCGAGATCCCATCGCGCGCAGCCTCAGGTGGAGCGAGGGACTTTGGATGTGGCCACTTCTGGATTGTCCAGGGAGTCACCGAACACCCCAGATCGTTGGTTTGGGAACCACGTCAACACACGGGTGACTCCAGGCAGGGTCGCTGAAGTCAGGAAGCCAAAGCGAGGAACTGGGAGTTACACAATGAAGTTGTGGGCAAACTTGGACAAACTTGCTGCTGATCAAAGGAGGCTCCGTACTCCAGGCACCCGCTCTCCATAGTTTCCCGTGGTATCCTGCTGTGCCACTGCGTACAGCTCTGCTTCCCTCTAGCACTTGCTGTCTTGGCGCCTTTATGTTCTCCTTTTTCAAACTTCTTGGTTTTTTGGATTGAGGTAATTTAGGAGGAGAAAAAAGCATGGCATTTGCATCCTATTAAGCAGCGCTCTGAATCCGTTTTTGTGGCTGGTAACAATGGTGGCAATCATTTTCATTTGCACATAAATTCATTCCATGGCTTCTAGCAAATTGATATGCAGAGACAGGTGAAGAACTGTAATTCCATTACTAAATTGTGGTCATTTGAAAGGCTCAGAATAAGCAGCTGTTTAATAACCTTGCTCTCGCAGAAAGTGATGTGAAAAGTTTGAGTGGGAGAGATTAGGAGTATTTCCTTTTGAACACATCTTAATAAGGAAAAATAATCTCTAACAGAATAATGGCTTTTCAGCATCCCAGGGCAGTCATGCTTCAATCCTAGTTAAATATAAAAATGCCACTATGGGGTAATCTTTGCACTGTATCATATTTGCAGGAGGTATGGATGTATCTGTCTTGGAAGATAAGTCACTCACCCAGCTCGGATAGCCTGGCTGTTTTGTGTAGTGCCCCCATTTATGTGCCTGAGCATTTGGAGGAGCTAAGGAATGGAACAGACCTCAAGCAGACCTATTTAATCATCCACTTTGCTTAAAGAGTTAAAAATAGATCATAAATCAGAAGACTTTTTTGTCTAGTCATTGGAAAACTATGCCCAAGAATGATAATGTAAAGAATCTGCTGTGCTGATGAATGCTGCTTCATTTCATCTGCTGAAGGGTTTAGTGAAAGGATTACGGGATGGGCAAGACTGGAAGCCTGGTTTATCCTTGGTGCTCACCGAGAAGGAAGAGGTTTACCTTAACATTTTGTGAAGCATGATTTTGTGAAGCATGATTTTACATCCCTCGCTGTAGGAGAGAAGCCTGGGCAGTTTTGCTGCTCACATCAGTTGCAGTGTCCCAGCAGAATCACAGATCGTTTGACTTGATTTAATTTTTTACTTTAATTTCCCAGAGGACCAGGAAAGTTCCTCGTCCAGGAGATGAGCTGTCTCAAGCTGGCCAAGGTCAGCTCTATTCAGCCGTGGTGCTAATGGTTTGGTAGCAGGTACGAGCTGGCTGGCTTAAGGAGCACCCTCTGGCTGTGATGACACTAAGGTAGGCCACATAATGGGTGTAATTTCAAGATAAGTAGCAGTTTCTGCACATGGATGTGTGTAGGTGTGTGTGGATATAGCTGGATATGTAATGCATCCTCACTTTGGGTTTTATGTAGTTGAAGAACTCCTCAGGGTGCTACAACTGCATCTCGTTCCATCACTTACTTTCCTCTGAGAAGAGACCATCCCTTTCTCTTGATACAAAGCTAGATTTTAGACACTTACAAGGCTCTTAAGCTTCAGTTTGGCTTGAATGCCTTACAACACCCAGATTTTTAGATCAGTATTTCGGAGCAACGTGGCTTTGGAGCCAGAGCAAACAGTAAGGAGCCGCACAGTAGCAGGAGGCCATTGGGCTAATGCGGTGGCTGCTTTTCCTGGTTTTTGGAAGCGGAGCACTGCATGGCTGCTCCTGCCTGCACCATGTTTCAGTCTCAGGGGCGCTTGGGAACATGCCCCGTACTTTGCATACATTTGCATACTTTGCATACATGCCCTGTGCTTTGAACTCCACCAGGCCAGAGCTGATCCAGAGCCCCAGGAGAGCTGGGCAAGGGCCGTGTTCAGAGAACAGGGGCTTCTTTCACGTCCCGCCTGCTTTTGGAGTGACTTTATCCAAACAGAGCAGTCAGTACGTGCAGTTTTGTGTTCTTACTCTTCCATACAAAAGCAGATGGTGAGTTTTTGGTGTTCCCCACAGGTCTGTTTTTTACGACTTAAGCTGTTTTTGACAAATTATCAGCGTAATAGAGCGATTCTTGTCTCTGCTGTGCTCTTAGGTGTACACCATAGCTGGTTGCAAATGGAGAGCAGAGGCAGGAGCTGAGGAGAGGCTGAGGGGCATGACCCTCCGCTCGTGTGAGCTGTGTGACTCCATGGAGCTGTGCTGAATTCCCTCTGGGGAGGATACGGCACTTGAGCATTTTGTGCAGTTCCTGTTCCTGGGAAAAACCATCTGGCAGACCAGTGACCACGGCAAGGAGGAGATCTCTGCAGCCAGTTTTACC
The DNA here is from genome assembly GCA_032273925.1 of Rhynchotus rufescens. NCBI lineage: Eukaryota > Metazoa > Chordata > Aves > Tinamiformes > Tinamidae > Rhynchotus > Rhynchotus rufescens. The sequence goes on from JAVCKT010098126.1 coordinate 11,065, forward strand.
CCTACACTTTTTCTAATGCCATATTTGCATGGATTCAGAGTGTGGTTAGAGCAGTTAACTGGAAGAGGAGCATCAGGAGGTCACTAGATGCAAGGCAGCCTCTCTGGCTCAGAAAGCCTTGGCAGTGCCAACTGCTGAATCCTGGGAGAAGGAGGTTTGTCCCATTCTGATGTTTTTACAGGTTCCTGACCATGATAGCAGGCGCACGCACTGTGACTTCAGTATAAACATTTGTGAAATTGCTGCTGATACCAAGTACAGCAGAACGGAGCCTATTGCAGGTTACACACAGTGGCTCTTCAGCTGTTTGTAGCAGCGGAGAGCTGCGGTTACAGTATGTGGAGGAAGAGACGTGCCAGGACAAATAAGTCAATCACTGCCTTCACCACCTTTCCTGAATTTTCCTAAGAGAAAGTTACCTGGAGTATCCACAGACAAGTTTTCAGAAATGGCCCTTGCCGGATTGGGGTGTCCAGAGGGCACTCAGGCACTGTGCCTTCTTTCTCTGAAGCTTTTTTTCTCTAAAGCTGATTTTTATCCCTCCTTGTAAATGCTCAGGGAGCCCTTTAACATAAAACCCTATATACCCTTTACTGGGGGACAGATAACAACAGAAGCAGGATGGATGTTTTTCACTGCAAGATCAGGATCAGGAATTGAGCAAAGCTTTCCCAGGAAAAAGTTTGGAGTAGATGAACTTCCTTTAAGTCACAATCTAGTCCCAGTTGTCTTCACAACCCGGATATTCTGTCTTCATAAATGGGTGCAGAGATCTATCAAGGAGGCAGGACTGGGGTCAACCCCTATGTCAAATTTTGCAATCTTCCTTCTCGGGAAGGAGGAACATAAAATTTTCAAGATCCCAACTAAAGCCTTGCAGAACCCCCCAAAATTCTCACTAGTGGAAGCGTTAGCGCTTTGGGGCTTGGAGACAGGAATTGAGGTCAGGTTTCCAGGCTCCCCTGTAGACCAGATGTCTTTTCTTAAGTTGGGGGGTAGTTGGTTTCCTGTGCTACCCTGTTCACAAGGACAGACCAAAGGGAATCGTTCCTGCTAACGGGAGTTAACGTTCCTGAACTACAGGACATTTGTTGGGAAATGACAAGGTTAAAACTCCTGGACTGAGAAACCTTCAGAATTCTTGCATTGCTGGGCAATTTGAGAACAGTTTTCTTCTCATTTGGAACAAGTCCAAATACTAAGATAGGGCATTTCTCACAAAGAGATCTCTGGTTTTCTCCCATTAACTGTGACTGAGCTTTTGGTGTTTCTGCTGGGTGCAAGAATAGTAGTTTGGCCTAATGCTTCTAGGGGAAGAGATAAAATGTGTGTCCTTGAGTGAATAACTGATTATTTCCATTCCCAAATCTAATAGGAAATGGAAAACAAATGGAGTGGCGTTTAAATAGACTGCCACGAGGGGAACTAAAATAGCAGTCTGTATACTTCTAAACAAATGGCGTAAATCTAATAAGATGGAACTGAAATGCATGACTCTAAATGAAAACATGGATGTATTAATAGGGCATATCAAAGCTTTACTGAAAAGATGACAGTAGGGGAGATAGAGATAGAAATTTAAAAGTGTACAAGGGAGATAAGGTTGGAGAAAATACTATTCATTAGAAGAGTTAAGGTTCAA
>JAVCKT010098126.1:12716-30822 GCA_032273925.1 Rhynchotus rufescens
TAATCAACCCACAACCGCCATTCATAATGTTAGGATCTATTTGGATTGAAATTTTGGGCCTGAAAAGACAGATGACAACCCTTGAGGCATCTTTGCTAACTGCTTGTCTGGGACACCGAATCTGAAGGAATATGTTAAGAGAAGCAGCAAGCATCACTTCACCTTGCCTAGGGAAAGCAAAGCGGGGCTGAGGGGGTCAGAGCACTGTGAAGCTCGGGTGTACAGAGGACACCATTTAGGGAAGCAGGTGGTTTTAATTTCGGCACGTTCCTCACACAAAGCCTGTACAGGAACAACAGCCCTGCTTCCCTTGCTGTAACTTTGCCTTGTTTCTCCTCAGCCCTTCATGTGTTTGTCACACAGTCCTTTTCTCTTTCAAAGATCCAAATTTTCCATTTCCTCATATCCCTATCGTAGGTGGCCTGTATTCCTGTAAGGAACTCCTGTGTAATCTTCTGTTGAGATTTTTACATCTCTGATAACGTGATGATGGAGGAGTTGTGATTAGAGCTCCTTCATAGCGGTGGGGACAGGGAGACTTCATTCAGCCTTTCCTGAGATATTTAAATAGCAAATACATTATTTCTTTGCAAGTAGGACTGTGAAGAATCACAACTAGATTTTTTTTTTTCCAAAAACATGCAGCGTCTGTTTGTCTTGTAGAGGTCTATTGAGGCTTGTATCCTGACGTGACACTCTGGCTTATCACATAGGGGTAATGACTGCCGCTCCTCTCAGCCCACGGATCTCTGCATGTCAGCATCTTCCTGTAGCATGGCAGAAAGTTGCGCTCTGCTCGCCCTGCAGCACGTCCTGCTGGGCAGGGAAGGGGCCTTCGGGCGCCAGGGGAAGGGGGAGCTGGCCCTGAATTCCCTGCCTGGCCATGGAGCGGAGCCCGGAGAGACCGGCGGGAGCGCCACCGGGAGCAGCTGCCCCAGCAGAGGTGTCAACCCTGGCATTGCTATTCCCAGGCAACAGCAGGAGAAGGAAAGCGTTGTGCTAGGCTAAGGACTGGTGGTGCAGACTGCTTGGGAAGAGCGCTGTAGCTTCACGTGAGAAAGAGAACTGCTCGGGCTGCGCGACGCGCCAAGGAGCGTGGCGCGGGACGGGTCCCTCGGTGCGCAGGGCCCGGCAGCGCTGCTGGAGGTGCCTTGCACTGGCTGCAAGGGTGCAGCCCCCGCAGCTGGACCCTCCTCTTGTAGCTCGCAGAGCCCTCGGGAAGTTTGTTCATCCATTTGGTCCTACTGCTGCTCTAACGTGGTGCAACTGCCCATTGCCTCCCCTGCGCACATGGTCTTCTGCGAGAAATGGGCAGCTTTCTGGAGTGGGTTTTGATTTCTTCATATCTATTCAGAGGCCCAGAACATACACAGTGACTACGAAGTAAGAGCAAAGCTCTCCCGAAGCTCGCAGGACTAAGCTTGCCTCCTCCTCTTGCCTGTAGCTCAGGCTTGGCTTGCAAGCAGCAGCTTGGGTATCAGCCCGGAGCCGGTGTTTGTTCCTCTTTGGGAAGGTGACCGAAGGGAGCATCCCAGCCCCTGCACACAACGGGAATTGAACAGAATAAGCTACTCTGATGTAAAAGTAACTTGGAGGGTGAGGATGTGACCTCTACAATTCTGTTCCACCTCCCCAAGTATTTCAGTATTTCAGTAGGTGTCTCTGATGCATAGCAAAATGTTAGCTGAGGCTCTGGCTGGGGATACTGGAGACTCACCTCTCAGAACCTGGGAACACGGTGGCTTGTGGACTTGTGCAAGTGTGGGGAAGGTGAGCAGCAGAATGGGAGGCATCGTGGATTTTAAACACTCTGTTGTTCTCAGAAGTTCTGTGGTTCTGGTTATAAAGTACGTCTGAGATGCTTGACTTGAACGGTACTTTGGTTTCTCGGTGTTTTACTAAAAAAGGGAAAAATATTGTGAGCTTAATGACAATTGAAAAGCTGGATTTGCTCGCAAGTCCTAGTCAGCTTCTGTTGGCACTTTTTGCAAAGACAGAGGTGTTCATGGGAGGCTTCCAGCCCCATTCTTCATCAAGCCCAGCCATAACCACAGGCCAAATCTTTGGACATTTTCCTCGTGCTAAACATGATGTACTCTTAAATCTTTCTGTCATACAGAGTCAAGGAGGAAATCTGGAGGGTTCAAAGGTGTATGTTCAGTGCCTGAAAATCCTCAAACATAAAGGCTGGCTATTCCGCTTGCCAAATGTTTCAGGAAATACACGGTGAGAGAAGAGTATTTTTCTCCCTCAGGACTGTTAATGAAGTCCTGTTTTTCTTCATGTTTGTTTAGTTTTTCATTCAGCTAATGAAATAATTGAGAATCAGGCCTTAAAAGTTGATTGCTTTATTAATAATGGATGGACACCACTAGAAGGGGCTAATCAGCCTGTTAGAGTTTTCTTTGGTAATGTGCACAACACAATCTTAGCCTTGTGGAGACCTCATTTGAAGGGCCGCGGTTTCATTATCCCTGATTCATTCTAATGCAAGCAGTAATTTAAGCCCCCTTGGCCGCTTTTCCCTGCTGTGAGCTGAGGTTCAGTGGGCTGGATGTTCGGGAGGTGTGAGGTCCTGCAGTGAGTGCCAACAGGGAGCGTGTTCCCGGTGTCCTGTGTGCCCAACGGCCTCCCACCGTGGAGCTCTTCAGAGCTCCTCTGCCTTTACCTCAGCCTTCGTTTCGGTTTATGTTGCCTTGCTAAGGGTGGTCAAGCTAAAACTGAAATGCAGTTGTACGAATCAGACAGAGATTGAGTTTTCAAAATGAATTTTATTGTGTCTTCTTGTATTTCTAGTTGCCCCTGGTGTGTAGAGCCGTGGTGTTGAAGTGCCTTCAAGGGTTTGGAAATAGAGCATTAGCAAACTTGAGCAGGGCTGCACAAGGTGGTCCCTGCCCTCCTGTGAGGTGTTCTTCCCTGAAATGCAGTTTCAGTAAGAATACACGTTGGCACCGGTCAGCGTAGGAAGAGCAAGAGCTGAGCTCCTGTCTTTTGTGGAAACAGGTAAACGGGAGGCTCAGGGTGAGGAGCATAGAGTGTGCTGAAAGACCAGTAAGAGCTGAGGGGTTGGTCTGCACTGTGCTATGCTTGCACCCGAAAAAGAATGTGTCAAGATACATGCTGCAAATCTGCTACTGCTCCAGGAATCTCCTGCAGTTTGCACTTGAAAATGTATCCGCCAGGTCTGGTGATAAATCTCAGCAATAAGAAAACCTCCTTTTATTTATATAAATATGTATACAGTATAGGTACAATCATACACACACATGGCTTTGGTCCTTGTCTTGTGATTCAGCCTTATCTTAGGCTGCATGAGAACAGGCTGTTGTTGGAGCAGATAGTGGAAACCTTCATATCAAATGTGTAAAATATAGGCACACATACATATCCGTGCTGTATGTGTGTATATAAAATAAAAATTATAACTGCAAAAAACTCAAATTTATTGTTTTGGAAGCTTTTCACAGCAACCTCCATGATGTTTGTGTTTCTGGCCCCCTTAGCTTTCAGGAAGTTGCTGTTTCCTACAGATGGCTTTGCTGATGGAAGGGTCTCTTTCAGCTCCTCCAAGTGCCGCATGGAAGGACTACAGGGTCTCCCAGTGCCGGGATCCTATGGCCAGGAAAAAGAGGGGAGGAAGGATACAAGGAGGCAGTACCTGGTGACTGTTTCTCCAGTCAGGGCTCCATCAGCAGAGATCCTCATGTATCCATACTTATGTGTGCTGGGCACCCTTATGGGAGACTCCCAGATCCAGACCTGCCTCCCCCTACCCGGAGTAAACAGCAGTAGAAAATGCCAAGTGTCCTCCTGCCAGGGCTTCTTTTGCCCCGATCCCGGCTCTGCTGGTGCGCTCTGCAGGCTGCACGTTGAAATCACCCCTGCTTTCAGCCCGGCAGCATCGCTTCTTGTTCTTGTCCTCAGTGTCAGGCTTAAGGTTTCCTTTCCCCTCAGGTCAGAGCTGGAAATAAAGACTGAATGCCGAAAATCTCAGATTTCTGATACCAAGGGTATTACACAGAAACGTTATTTAGCTTTCAAGAGTTAGAAACCCTTGAGAATAATAGGTTGGTGATTTGCAGCTTATCCACAGGCTCAGATGTTAAGTGCTGGAAAAAACAGTTGACAGGCTGCGGAAAAAAAAAAAAAAAAATTCACAGGAAAATGAGTTTTGTTTTGTTTTTTTTTTTTACAAAGTTCTCTTGGAGTAAGGCAGTGAAGGAAACCTTTTTGCTTCTTTCACAAAATAATGTATTTCTTCTCATATTAGCACTCTGCTTGCACCCTTATCTTGTGGCTTAACCTGTGTAAGACAGTCTCTTGTTGGAGCAGATAGGGGAAACCTTTACATCAAAAGGGGGTACCCTAATAAAAAACAGTGCTGTATCTAGTCGTAACATTTCTATTGACCCTTTCATTCTCTCTGTCCTTTCCAGTTCTTTCTTTTCCTCTCCTGCTGCTCCTTCTCCCTTTTTAAAGCATGATAACAGCCAGGAGGATTGCTTTCATGGGCCAAAACCCTAGCTTTTTCACAGTCATTTTCACATCTCACCTTTATTCTCCCACCCCCTCAAAAAAGAGAGAGAAAAAGCATTAAGGACCCACAGGGGTTTGCCTGTATGCATAATGCCACCAAACAAGGCCACTGGTGAGTGCTCTGCTTGGGCTGCAAGCCCCATCCTTCCTGCTCCGTTGCCTCTGTAGAGGACCCTGGCAGTGCTGTGTGAGAGCTGGAATAAAAGCCGTGGTGTTAGGGCACGTTAGCAGGACCTGCGTCCGTAGGCAGAGAGCTGAGTGCTGCCCTGCTTCCCTGCCTTTGTGCCATTGGAAATGCCCTGCTCCAGCAGCACGCCCATCATCTCTGCTGCTCCCGTGGAATTAGCTGCCAGCTTCTCCCGTTGGACACATTCACAGTTTGTAAAATCAGCACATAGTCATGCCTCTGGAGACTGGTTTTGCCTGTCAGACCCTGCTGAACTCTTCATTCTTTTCCTTAAAATTATGCTCTCCAGTATTTCTTTTGGGACTCTCTTCTCCTATACTTATTTGTGGTGGTCCAGACCTCAAAACTCATTCAAAGGGGTCATTTCTTGGAGAAAATTCTTCTTCTGTGTAGGAGAAAGGGATGGGCTTTCGTCTTTCTTGCAGCCTTTCTCATGGCTTTCAAGGGTGCTCTGTCCAGTTAGAGGACGAAGGCTCTGATCATCCTCCACAGAAGTTGGAGTCATTCCTGCCTTTTCATCAAAGCTGCTGAGCGAGACAGAGTTCCTGCCCGCAGAGAGGAAACCCACGTCCGTGGCTGAAGAACGGGCTCCCTTTCCTTATTAATCTGAACACTGGACTGGGGTTGCAAAAGCAGGTCTGCTTGTTGAGGCTCTTCCAGCTGAGATTCCTTCCCTTCACTGGGGGGTGATTCTCAGCTTATTCCATGCCTTCTTTTTGCATCGCCATCCCGCGTGCACAAACATCTGGAGTGCAGCAGCAGCCACCGGGATATGGGCTCCTAGTTCCAGCTGCCAGGGATTTTTAACTCATTGGAAGCAAGAGTTGCTCCTCCTTCTGCTCTGGATCCGGCCCGTTGCTGATTACGCGCTGCCTTCATGGCTCACCTGGTCACCATGTGCTCTTACATTATATATAGAGTTTCTTATGGCTGATGCTAAAATGTCTATTAACTATAATGTCTATTAACTATAATGGGAAAACTGAAACTGTTCCTGCTGTGGACAGCTTATATAGCAAAGACAGATTCTGCATGTAAACGGGGCACATTATACAGCAGCTGAATTGAGAAGTGTCTCTTATAAGTTTGGGTTACCTTTCATTAGGTTTCATAATGATTTTGCCCTGTGTCTAAATTAATTTTTGAAGTCTCACCTTTTTTGTTTATCTTGTTGTAGAGTCTTACTTAGCCAATTAATTTCTCTTTTGGCTTGTCTGGCTCTCCCAAAGATGCTTTCTCATGCAGCATATAGCTGAAAAATGAAAGCAATAAAATTACATTTTAAAAATGTTAACTTCACCTATTATTGGCTACGTTGACATATTGAAATGAATTCACATATTTTTATTTCTTCTTCTAGTAAACAAAAAATAAGCACCTGTGAATATAATCGTAAATATAAACTAGCTTTTGTTTATTTTCCAGTAACTTTTCTTCATAATTGGGCTTATTATTTCTCCGGCTTTTATGCTGGCCTAGCTGTGCACAGCTTTGTAGAGTTCTGCAGTTAATGGTGTGGAAGTCTCTGTTGGTAAGTGTTGCTTCCCAGCGCCATGGACTTGATGCAGGAGTTACAGCCTTAGCAGCGTTGTCCCCGTGTCTGCGACATTATTAGTTGGTGAGAATAATAAACTCCTCTTGTGGAAACTTGAGCTGCGCTCGGTTACGGTTGCAATATTGAGATGAGCTTGAGGTTGTGGAAGGTGCAGATCCCCCGAGCCTGGTATCTGCGTTTAGATTATGAAGGAAGCAGCACCAGCTCTAATGAACTCTAACATCTCTTATATACAAACACTTCTCCTGCAGTTTGAGGTGAAACAGATCCAGCATCAGATATAGATGTGAACTTTTTAATTTTGGGCTCTTGCTCCTCATGCAGCCTGCAGAGGTGGGATCTCATCTCTCTTGCACAAAGGCAAACGAAGGGCCATGGCCCAGAGAAGAGAGGAAACGACTTCTGTTTTTGCCAAGGAAATTGCTTCCCACAGCTGAGGTTTGTAATTTCATACGTGGACCTAAACTTCTAATTAGTTCCTGTGGTTTTCTGTCTTTGTCTTAATCTATTTAGGCTTCTCTCTGTGTCCCTCAGTTTCTTTGTATTAGAAACCTTAATAATGCTTTTCTTTGTTTGAATTCTTTCCTGTAAAGGTAAGTCCACAATACTGTGCATGTGAATATGATCTTCCAGTCAAAACAAAGAAGAGGGAAAATACACTGAAATGAAAAAGGAGCCTGGATAATGCTGGGTTTGCTATAGTAAGAGATCCATTCTTCCATCTAAACTGGTGTGAAGCTCCGAGATTTTAAGTTGTGATTGACTTTACTCTCGCTTTATAGTACAACAGGATCAAGTTTGCTCACACTGTGCTCATTTTGATAAGTTTCTGCCTTTTTCATGCTGTGACTTGCTCCCATTTGGATGCAGCAGCTTGGCTTAGTGTTCTAGCTGAGCCGATGTGCCGAAGAGCCACCTGTGCTGTCTCATGAGGGGGGTATTTTGAAGTTGTATCAAGTGGAATAGTTAAATTATGATTAAACAAATCTGTGGTAAATATCCAGTGAAGAAGACTTCTAAATCAGTTGTCTTTCCCTTCAGAAAAATCTTTTGCTTTTGTTGATTTTTAACCAACTTCAGGTTACTCTTTTTATGTGGTTTATCTTCTTCATAAAATCAAGGGCTTCCAGAGAATTAGTATTTGTGTTTGCCAAGTTGGAATGGATTTGCCAAAAGGTGAATTGAGGGAAGCAGATGTTTTGGATTAGGAAAGGCTTAGCATTTGATATATTCCATGCAGGTACTCTAGTTGTTAGCTGAACACAGTGGACATCAACTACTGTGAGTAGCCAAGAGCCATGCAGTGAATAGATATATCTTTATAATTCCTTCCCTTCAAAGATGCTTTAATTGCAATATTTGTGGAAGTCTTTCCACAGGCAGTGACAATAATATGTATACATGCACGGGCTGCAATGCTGCACAATCACTTCATTTACATTCCAGTTGAGGTGGCATCTGACAACTGCATTGAAGACAGGAATATAATGTAGCAGGGGCTATATCTCACCCCAGGAGTTGTTTTACCTTAGGTATTATAGCACTGTATTCTCACATCCTCAGAAAAATCTTCTTTTATCTCCTCCGTGATTTTTAAGATTCCCTGTGTTCCTTTAGAGTCATTTTCTGCCGCCTTGACCATCTTTTTAAAATGTTAATATTTTCATTTTCCCCTTGACTGCTGATCTTCACATCTAGTAAGAGTTGGCCAGCTCTATTTCTTTCACATGCCAAAAGGCCGACTATTTTTATGACACACTTTCATATCATCCCTTTGATTTTCTATTTCCATTTCTGTATCTCATTTAGTTCCCTAAAATGTCACCTCAGGTCACCTGCCTTCTCTCCTACACCTTTGTTGTAATTTAAATCTTCACTCTTCAAGTGGACACTCCATCTTTTTCCCCTTTTATTTTGTGGATTATCTTTCTGTGCTCCGACCCTAGTGAGGGTTTAAGGGTCTCTCTCAAAATCACCGACACCTGTAGCTTACTCATAATTTTTCTGTCAACTATCAGCTCCTGTGCGATCATTCTGCTGAATTTTCTTGGGTTCTGTGTGTGCTTTTTCCAGTTGCTCATGTTTATGCTTGGAAAACTGAAGTGACTTCTGAGGAATAGTATTCTGCCCGCTATTGAAGCTGTTGCACTGTTTATGAGGCTTTGCATTGGCACACATTGTCAGCGTAGCAAGTGCACACAACAGCAGCTAGAAGGCTGGAAAACCTAGCCTAGAAACCCTTTCTTCTAACAAATGAACGCTCATCTCATAAATGAAAGTTCTCCAGAAGCTGGCAGTGAGAAGAAGAGTGTGTATGTCTATGTTGGTGTGTATAGCTGGGACTAACAACTTCATGATCTCTGTGAATCTTCAGTGTTGAGTCCAGCCACGTGAACTGCTGCTGTAGGCAACACAGCTGGGATTTCTAGCAACACTTGGTTTCAGGGGTCGCAGGTTCTGCAGGACCCAGGTGTGGAACAAGAGGCTGACACGAGGTTGGTTTCCTCTTGTAAGGCAGCAGAGAAACTCGCCTTCGAGTTCTGCCTAGCAAGTCTTGCCTAGCGGCAAGAAGCGCCTACCCAGTTCCAGATATTATTTCCAAAATAACCTAAGTATTTTGTTCAATATCCTTCTCAAGACTTTATTCATTTGCAGGTTTTAGGAGCTTCAGAAATCTGTCCATCCCCTCGAAGGGGTTTCTTCTTTCTACGTGATGACCTGTGTTGCCTCTTGTTCTACCTGCAAGTGCAGTCCAAGTGGTCTATCACCTATGTGCATCAGCAGTTCCTAGTTCAGTTGTCCAGCTCGTTGGCACCACCGCGTTCTCTCCCACTTGCGTGTCCTCCTCTGGGCCGGGCAGGCTCCGGGTGGGTGAGTTCTGCTCTGGCTGGGCAGCCTCGTGGCACGGGGAGCCTCCCGGGTGCTCCTGGTCTCACAGGGCCGGCCCGAGCAGCTCCGGAGGCCCCACGCGCTTTGCCAGAGCGACGGCGTCTCCGCTGCTCCCATTTCCATCCGTCCTCCCAAGGACTCGGAGCCTCTGGATACCACAGAGGCGCCTGAGCAAAACAGAGCTGACCCAAATTTGTTTTGTTTTGTTCCCTCCCCTCCTTCACCGAAAGAGCCCCTGGGATTCACCCAGCCAGCTACAGCTGACCAGATCTCTAGGGGTTGCCTGATTTTGAGCAGTATTTTACTAACAGAGGTGTATTAAGAAATTATTCCTGAAATTACAGCATATGCTGTGCTCCAAATGCTGCGAAACTGCACCTGCGTCAGATTATGCAAAATCATAACTAATGAAGTTAGACCTGTCGAGAAAGAAACATTTCCTTGGTGCTGCAGAGGGAATGAGAAGGCTCTGTCCTTATGTCTGTTGTCCTGGGGCTTATGTTTTTCTTCTTGCATTCACAGAGGAAATCTATTTGTACTTGCCAAATATGTTCTCTGCCAAATCTCATAGGAAACAATTTTTTTTCTGATGATGAAGGAAAAAAAAAGAGAATTAAAAGGGAATATGGTATTATAATATCCTCCTTTAAGCTCAAGACAGTGTTTTTTATCTATTATCTAGCAGATATTATTTTAAATATCAGAAAAAATATACCCTAGGATGAGCTGTGCTGCACACTGGATTTTAATCTCCTTCTCCCTAGCAACCATCCAAAGAAACAATAAGGGCAATAAATAGCCCCAAAGGGCATCAAAATTGAATAAAAACAGTGACTTTGCTGGGCGAAATGGGTCTTTAATCACACTTTCTCTCATCTCCCTAAAATTGTAGGTTAGACCAATAAACATTTTGGAGAAGCGCTTTCAAAATAGCCTCAGGAATGGCCTGGGTTTCTGAAACAACAGACCTTTTTCAAAAGAAACACAGTAACATCCAGGGGAGCTGCTGCCTTCCCGGAGCTGGAAGCGTATCCATGTTCCAGCACAGAGGAGCAGAAGCAGCAGCCTAATCCTGCGTCCTCCCTGCAGAAGGGGGTCATCTCTACCCGGAGTCGTCCTTGGCTTGAGGTAGCAAGTTCAACCAAGTGTTTAAAGCTGGGGTTTTACAGGGACTTAACAGCCATCCATCCTGGGTTATTTATTTCGGTGTAAATGAAGCATGGAGCTATGTGTTCCCCACATCCATGGCAAGTCAAGCCTGGAAGCCCTAGTCAGGCTTGGCAGTTCTTCCCCATTGCCTTCCTATTTGGTCTCTGCTGCCTATAGTAGAGTCTAGTCCTGCCCTTCAGAGGCAGACTTCAACAGGAGAGATGCCTGAAGTCAGGGGAGTTAAACCCCCCAGCAGCCCTTTCTGATGAAAATGGGCATTAGTTTAATGATAATTCTGTCAAAAAAAAACCAAAAAATACTCAGGATTTCTTATGTATTAAATACACTGGATACATAATCACTGCAATCGCCTTAAAACAAAAAGCCTGCTTTGAAAGATTCTGTAATTTCTCAGCAATTTCTTACTCCTAAGATATGGTTGAACTCAAATAAAAGTACCTTACAGGGAGATATGCTCCAGCAAAGACGACTTCGCAACTTTGTTTTATTCTCTTTCATTTTATAAAGAAAATAAGGACCATATTTTTTAGCTCACACACCAGTTGGATCTGCTCTCATTTGCTGTTCTTAATCCAAGGCAGTTCTCAGTTAGTAATTTGTGAATTGGGCCTCGGAGTTCACAGGAGAAAGCTGGAACAGACAATTTTCTTAACATATATTTGTTCTTTTGCCTGCATGGGTAACTCGGCAAGTTAGTGTGTGCATTTACATTGAGGTGCGCCTTTCTCCATTTTGTTAGGAAAACTTGTACTTGTAAAACAGACTATTGCAAAGTGTTCCCCCATCTAATGTTAGCTAAAATTTGCCCTTTTTAATGATCATTCAGTTACTTCTAATTCTAGTCCCCCGAGCATAAGTAATTTCGCTTCCCTTTTATTCCTTATGACATCCCAGTACTTTAAGATGATTATCATATGCCCTTTCGCCATAGCCTTAATTTAGCCAGGCTTTAATCTTTTGACCTTAACCCATAAATCAGCATGTGCTGTCCTCTAGTAATTTGTTCTTTTCTTCTCCAAAGCCCTTGAAAGGTCTCTTTGTTCAGCGTGAAAAGGACCTTTCACAGGAAGGAGCACAGCGTCATTCTGATGGCATATTAGGTAGGATCATACTTGTACCTCATATTAAAGATAAACAATACAGTATTTCTAGTTTTCCCATAAAATCTTATCCTCCCTGTACAGCTAGAATGTGCATTGGGTTTCTTGCTATCTCTTTAGCGTTGGATGCTTGTGGCACTGCAGAGGTCACACTGACAGCACCCGGCATGGGCTTTCACCTGGAAGCCGCGATGACCCTCACGGGGGAACTGCTCTCATCTTCATCAGGCCGTGGCTGTTGAAGCTACAGGCTCTGCACGGTTGTGTTGTCCCCCGGCTGCCCCTTTGCCTCCCTTCTGTCGGCACCAGGAAAAGCCACTGCGAAAGAGGGTGGTCAGAGCTGCTCACTGGATGTTGGTCACCCTGTGTCCCGTGCTCTGGGTGTCCCTGCTGGAGCAGGGGGTTGGACTGGATGATCTCCAGAGGTCCCTTCCAACCTCAACCATTCTGGGATTCTCTGATGTTTAGAGAGCTGTGAATGGGAATCATCAGTCTCACCCAACATCATTGCTGCTCTGGAGAGAACAGTTTTGTGGCAATTCCCTCAAAATAAATGAATTAAAGCTATAGGAAAGAGGTGTAAACACATACATAGTTTCTGGTTTGAAGGCTGTGCTCTTAGGTAGCTTTCCGGAGGCAGTGCAATCCCAGAGAGCAGTGCTGGCAATTGCAGGTGCATTTACAAAGAGTAAGTCTGCTACACGAGATGGAGAAGAAATGTGTACATTTTTGCTTGGGCTTGGCCTTTCTTCTGTTCTGTGAAATATGTGCAGGCAGAGCTGAATTTCCATAAATCCCTCTGTTGCTAAAGACTGTGTCAGCAGCCGCTCCTGTGGACACACTGCAGCTCCGTGGCAGCAATTTATGTTCAGAATAGGCAAAATGTCAAAGATTTTGGTGCAAGTACCTCACTGGGAATATATAAATGCTTCTAAGTACAGTTAGTACAGCAGTGCCCGGGCTCCTTGATGCCCACAGGGAGCATCCGAACCACCACCATTCGTCCCTTGGCTTCCCTCCTGAGCGCCCGGTGCCCGGAGCATGGGATATGTCTTTGAGCAGGAGTGAGGAGGCGTTACAGAAGCTGGGAGTCCCCGCGGAGCCAGTGAGCTCCCCGGCGTGTTCCCGAGGTCTCGCGGGAAGGGTCCGTGCCGCGGGGTGGCCGGACGGGGCCGCCCGGAGCAGCGGTGCCGTTTCAGCGGGACAGGCAGAACGCCGGCGTGGCTGGCACGGCACCGGCTTCAGGCCTTCCCGGGAAGCCTGCGCGCTGTTCCGGAGCCTCAGTATCCCATGGCAACCCCTTTTCTTCGGGAAGCTTCGGATTTTGACATATCGCGCATCCATGAGTTCAGGAGGCAAAGCCGCAGAGCTGGAGATTGGCTCCTGGATTTAGCTGAGGTAAATAGCAAGGAAATTTAAAGGCAGGCTAAAAACCAATTTTATGGTCTTTCCTTGGGGATTAATGCCTAAATTTGTTTGCTTGGTAATGAAGGAAAGTTATCGCTCACAGGAGGCAGCAGGTGCAGGTATAAAATTGCAGGAGACGAGAGCTTTTAAAGAAGAAGTCGCAACACGGCAAAGGCCAAGCATTTTTAAAATCTTGTGTGCTTTCAAGTATCAGCTGCTAACTGAAAAGGAGGGCTGGGGAAAATTGTTCCTGTGCAATAGCATTGCACAGTGTCTGCTTGCAGAGCAGGTCCTGGTGGGAGGGAAGCAGCGCACTGAGGGGAAAAGGAAAAACAAAATAAAGAGACTCACTCCTCGCCCACAGGCTGCCCCTGGTAGGAGAGGGCACAGAGAGCAGCGTGGAGCAAGTACTGCATACACCGACTGTGCTGTGCGTGGCCGTGCACTCCTCACTGACAAACCCCGTCTATAACCTGTGTCAGACTCCAAACGTGGCGCGTGTGCAACACAGCCTAAGTTCCCATGGCCCTGGAGCAAGTGCAGCCTTGCTGGGCAAGCGTCCTAGCTTTGCCGAGCACTTGGAGCCTGACCAAGGAGCCATGGGGGTGTGGATGGGACCAGGTTCTTCCTCTTTGTCTGTGTGATCCAGGACTTTATTTGCCCCAACGTGGTTACTCATTTAGTTGAAGGCCATTTCCGAAGTAAGGGCCAAATCCAGAAGGATTTGCCTGCAGGGAAGTGAGATATGTTCATGGATACTGTCCTAAGGTGTCTCGTGGTGCAAAGTTGCCAGAATGTGTCCTCCAAATGAAAATATTTAGCAGCTGTGGGAACTGGAATGAATATATTACAAGAAGGAATTTAGGAATTTTCCCTCCAAATTAATAGCCTGGGCAATGACTTCCCATGGAATTAGTAGAAGCTCGTTTATTCCAGAGTCGACATGAGATGTATTTGGAGAAATGCCTTAATTGACAGAGGAATTAATTGCATGAGAACTCTGCTTGCTGCTCTTCTGTGTTTGAGGGACAAGCACCATGTATCTGAAGAAATTAAATGGCAGCTTGCGTGAAGTCTTTACTCTCCAGTTTTATTTTACTGTCACCAACGTGGGGTAAAGTGTCTCTGACTCAGGACCGGTAACAAGTTTCTGCTCATAATTTACTGCAAATAGATGTGTTAGTTTGCTGTTCTAAAAATCCAGGTGTAAACTCTTGCTTCATTGTTTATATTAATAGTTTAAATATCAAATGATGATGATTAAGTGGAGGTATCACTGGCAAAGGCCCTTCTGTGTGAATGCAGTTTAGCAACAGAACACCTGAAAATTTGTAGAATATCATTTTAGATACGGAACTTTCTCAATTGCATTTGACGTTTTTGCCTTAGATCTTCAGCATTAGATTTCTGTAAAGACCTCCAGAAGACCTTGGGACAGAAGTGTCATTGTGTGTTCTGATCCCCTGCCCAGTGTGACTTTGTTTAAGACAAATTAATGTTTTCTGCAATAGCACTTTTAATTTGTCCATGCCCAGCCTGAAACTGCAACTTTGGCATATTAGGCGAAGACAGCAGCGTGTTCCTTGTTGGAGGGGCCAGGAAGCCTTCCAGCAAAAACCCAGCCAACTCCTGAGCAGAGGCTGCAGGGAAAGCCGTACCTGACTCAGCATCTGCCTCACGGATCCTGAAAAAATTCCATCTCCCCTCAGAGAAATGCCCCCTGGCAGATGCCCTCGAGACTGCCGAGTGCTGATGTTTTTCCGAAAGTGGCCGGAGTCATCTCTGCAGGGTGAAGTGCTGGGTGCTGACATCAGCGAAGGGCTACTGCTGTGTTCTCTGTGATCCCCTCTGCATCTCTCTTGTGAGAGAGCATTTAGCGGGCTGGACGTGGTTCCTGCGTAATGCACTGAGAGCCTTGTTGGGGCATGAGACAAATACACCCTTAGCGTTAAATACGACGAGTGCTGCTAATTCTGGCAGCTTTACTGCAAGACATGAAGCAGTTCATCTTCCTGAAAGTGGTGGTTCCTGGGAGGAGCAATTAGAAAAAACATGTTCTGGGCTTCATGATTTCAGGGGAAGTGTGAAAGCATGGATGTGGGGCACATGGCGTGGTCCAAGGCATTGTCTTGGAGACACAGCTGGGATTCCCAGTCTATGTGGTGTTTGGCTAATAAGTATCTCCTGCTTGGGGCTGATGGAGGAGGTGAGGTCCCCCCGTGTGGTGGGACAGCCACCAGCCAGCAGCACTTTTCCCATCACGTCCTTGGTTCTGCATCAGAACACAAAAACAACAGCAAAAAGGGACTTTTCAGCAGGTGACCTGGCTGGCTACAGATGGCCTTGCGAGTAATAAAACAGGTGCCTGATAAAAGTGGGTTAAATACCGATGAGGTACTCAGAGACTCTTTGAGAGGGTCGTGTTTCTTTATGCATTTTAGCCTCCCAATCACAATCCATAGCAGAAACCCCTTTGCATGACTGGGACTTTTAAACTTTAAATTAATTTTGAAGGCAGTGGCATACGAATACAAAAGAGGGGTGAGAATCGCCGTATCTAGCTTGTTCCTCCCTCACTGGCGTCTTCCATGGGAGATTCATACGCAGTTGCTCGCGGCAGGGGAGCCGGCGCCCAGGCGCCAGGGTGTGCTCAGAGCTGAGCTTTGGGTTCAGGGCTGTCCGGAACAGAGGGGAACCCTCTGTGGGGGCTGCCCGCCCGTTTAGAGCAACTGAGGGGCGCGTGGCTGCCAAAACTGCCAAGCGGAGGCTTCTCCACCTGTTGGTTTGGGGGCGCACGTGGCTGCTGCTGTCGGAGCAGAGTGGGGTGGGCAGGCAGTGTGACCCCATCAGCATGTTCTGTTTGGCAAGTCAGAAAATAATAAGTTCTGTCCCGAGCGGCAGAGCTCCGTGAGCACCATTGCCTTTGCCTCAGTCACCCCTTTTGCTCCCTCTCCTTCCCCAGCGCCACCCTGACCCCGGCTCCCTTCCCTCGCAGCCCTGCAAGGCAAGGGAGGGCAGGTGCTGTGTGCGGCGTGGGGCTTCCCAGGGACTGCCCAGCTCGGGATTCGTGTGCTGGGAGAAGCCTGAGCTCGCTCTGCGCTCCCTTTGCCAAGCGGCACCGGGTCAGCGCGAGGGGCAGAGCAGGGCACTCCACGTGGGACATAAAGGGTGGCACGGGTGAGTGATGCCGGGTGCTCAGGTAGGGGTGATATCTCTCATTGGGTCCCTAATGGAATCAGAAATTTGGACAGGCTGCTGGGCAGGCAGTCCTTTATCCAAGTCACATACACAAACGACTCTGTGGTAAGGAGTGTACGTGCAATGCGTTACGCTGCAGGTATATCATTATAGGGCAATATTTCATCTCAAGTAAAGGCAGATTGCCATCCTATTCCTGTTTTACTGAACCAGGTCATCTAATGCCTTCACTCTCTTGCATTTCCATGCCCTCAACCTGTTTTGGCATACAGCAGCTCTCCGGTACGGTGCTGCGGCACTCTCGTGCCTTTTCCAGCCTGTTTGGAGGACACAAGGGCTCCCTTTTGGCTCTCTCCCAGCTGTGCAGAGCCAGAAGCCTCAAGAGCGTGCAAAAGGAGACCTGTAGCTATTTTCTTGAAATGCACAGAGTCGAAAGGACCGCGTTAGAGCTGAGTGCCAACCTGAGGGAGACGCGCTGCGTCTCAAGGAGGGCCTTGGCAGCCGAGCCGCGCTCCCGCTCTGCTGCTCCTCGGAGAGCAGGGCCAATTCCACAGCCCGGAGCAATGCTGGGAGGAAGCAAGAGGCAAGTGCAGAACAGAAAGAGGGTCTTCATATGCTGAGTTATTCCTCAATGTCAAAGGTGTTATTTAGCAGGATCGTCCTAGGAACAATTAATGATAAATAATTAACTATTTTATCTGTTATATACATAAGCTATTATTGTACAATCAGAAAAATTGTCAGAGAAGGATTTATAAATTGTATTCCATGTGATTCCGCATTTTTTTTTTGCCTAAACAGTGTTAACTGTCTCTGCAAGAAGCTATTTGTCACAGAAAAGCCTTGTTTGTTTTGCTGCAAATATTTATGTGCCTGATCTTTTCACCTCCTTCCTCACTTGCCTTCAGCCTCTCTCGGAGGCCTGTGGAACACACTTATGATTGGAATTCAGTGGAAAGGACACACGTAGTGCTCAGAATTATAATAGCAGTGAGCCATCAATATGACAATGCTGGATTCCCTACAATTTATGACACAGGGAATGGAGAATGCTCGGCAGCGCTATACAGACACGGCGCTCGCCATGTACACGTGTTTTGTCCTGTAATTTCCTCCCGGTTGGGCTGGAGCTACAGCCCAAAGGTCGTGTTTTGCTGTGCTGCAGGCAACTTTGTGTTCATTACCATGGCAGGTCTTTGGCTCTCCAGCACAATGGAATCTTTAAGAGCACCCGGATGCTTCTGGCTCGCTCTTGTCTTCAAACACGGCAGATGGCCACTGGTTGCAGAGCCTGCTCCTGCAGCCTCTGCTTAATGCGCAGCAAGTGTGCCCTTCCAGGCCTTGCTTCCCGTCCCGTGGCAGCTCCCTGCCATGAGCTATTCCTGCTTTCCCTAAAGCCCTTCGGCTGAGTTCGTCCAAGTAAATTCCATGGTGCTAGACTTGAAGGTGGAGAGTGTGGCTTCGATTTTTACACAGAGAAACTGTTGGGATCTTCCTTTCGTATCACAGATGACTTAACATCTGCTCTTGCATTTTATTTATCATAATGTTTTTTCTTGAGTGAAACATCTTTGCTACCAGGTTTTAACCAAGCATCTTATTTTTCTGAAACAGAAACTTGTATCACCATTGGAAAATAATCTCTTTGGTGTCTTATTGAAGCTTTTTGTTTTTTTTAATGATTACCTATATGAACGAGGTACCTCTATGAATCACCTGATAAACATTAGGGGCGAATGTGCTGCAGTTCAGAAGTGTGCCCAATTTTTGGCCTCCAGGGCGTTATGTTCCCATCCGTTTGCCTTCTGCTCAGGGAGGCTGGACATGGAGCTGCAGGAGCTGCCTATGGAACAGGAGGAGGCTCTCACATCAGTGCTGCATAAACGATGGCCTGCCCCAGCAAGGGGCTCAGCATGTTAATCCTCCTCCTGAGAGCTTCCAAGAGACTTCCCTGCCAGCCCCTTCCTTCCAACTCCTGCACCTCTAGTGCAGGAATTTTTCTCAAGCCTGCCCAGTGGTGCCAATGTGTCCAGGCACATTTTGCTTTTATCCCAGCTGCAGTTT
>JAVCKT010098127.1:0-11011 GCA_032273925.1 Rhynchotus rufescens
GCCTCCAAATTCCTCAGTTGCTCCTCACCACCAGATAAGGCCCCTGTTTTCGCAGCTGTAGAGCCGCCTTCAAACTGCCTACAACCAGATAACGGGTTAGTTCTCAGCTTCACAGTAGTCTCAGGCCTCTACAGATCATAAACAGGCTGTGAATCTTTCCTCCTCTTATACACTTGGGCATTCTATGATTCTATGAAAGGGCCATTTAATATCAATCCAAATGGTACAATTTACAGATTACAGCTAAACAAACCTGAAGGAAATTCTTTATCTCAGGATAAGAATATGTAAGAACATGTGCATGGAATAGCTGAGATGCTGCAAATACCCATTTAATTTATTCTTAAAGTAACTTAGTAATTCATATTTCACTAGTGTTCAGTACGTTGTGCCTTTTTCCACAAGATCTAACAGAACTAGACTTCTATCTAGGTATCATAAATTCTGATGTATTTTTTGCTGTCTGTGTTACCTTTTTTGCTGTGTTACCATTTCTGTAGTATTGAAAGCCCTTATAGAATGAGGAGTCTTGCCTTTACCTTAGGGAATGTTCGTATTCCAGCTTTTTACTTTGTAATGAAGTTTATTAAAGGATGTTACTGCATTTGCTTTAACAGCTGTATCTTTAGAGAAGTTCACACACTGCTGGTAGCCTAATGAGATACGGTTATACATTATTTTTTACTCTGCTTATTTTCTTCAGCTTTTTCTGTGCGTTGCTATTATTATTGTTAATATTATTATTATCATTATTAAAGTAACAACAGAATTAATGCATAGTCCAACAAAACATTACTACTCATAGCAAAAGATGCAAACAAAAATATTCCAAGTGCTTCACATCTTAGTCATTGATTGGATATTTACTTCTGTTGTTCATTAGCAGCTCTCACTTCTGAGAGGGTTGAGTCCATGCTGAGGTAACATTGCTTACCCTGTACAGAATATTTGGTAATTATTTTACTTCACTAAAAGCAACATTCCTTGCTATACCTAATTCTAATCTGTTGAAAACTAGATATAACAATAAAAGAGACATACTGAAAGTACATTTAACAGTTCTTCCATATGTTTCAAAAAATCTGGCAAAGGATTTGTGATGAGAGTAATACTATTTTGATAAAAAAAATCTTGTCTATGCCTATGCTGTCCATAAAAAGCAGAGCATTAACATGATTTATATGTCAAAGAGGTACAGAACTTTAGGAATTGGTATTGTAAATCTTCGTTCTGTAAATGATTATATATTCTGCTCTGACTTTGAATTCTTTTTGCCTGGTTATTATTCAGTTTTCAAGTAAATATACATGAGCCACTGAATTCCTTAAAATTTGCATAATTTGTTTTCCTTGAATGTTAGCAATCATTTTTCAGCATAAGGCAAGTAATTAGTTTATAATAACATGTGCCAAAATTTCTGTCTTGTAATATCCTCATCTTCATTTTTGACCAAACTCATAATTGCCTCACCTCAATTCACTTCCTTGATCTTTGAAACAGTGATATTACAGGTATTTTCCTAATATTCCATTTTATTCAAAATTATAGTCACTCAGACATATGGCAGAAGATCTAGAAATGTGATGCAATAATAATTTTGACTTTAGCATTTAGCTATTGAAGCTGCATACCTGCATTGCCAAAATTGCAGGCTATCTAGTGTTTTGGATAACTTGGGGAAGGATTTGTTAGAGATACAAAAGACAAAACACAACCGTAATAAACAGAATTACTGAACTTATGCATTTAAAAATTCTCGAGATTGGCCTATGAGAACAAGACTATTAAAATAATTCAGTTTAAGATGACTCTGATGTTTCTTCTTAGTTATTTTCTGTATTTTGATAGTATGCATTTATTAATTGAGCCTAATAGTTCAAATAATTAAGATGTAGCAAATGAAGAGTTTTCTTGGTCATTTTTGATTTCACTTCACAGGTGGTATTCTTGGAAAGGATATTTGGCAAATACCAGCTGCCTAACTTCTCAGTCATTGCCCACTCCAACATACATTAAAGAAAAAATAGAAGATTGAGAATCCACTGAGTGTAGGCCAGTGTTTTTTACTTAAAAATATGAAAGCTAAGATTCAAAAATACTGAACAGAAAAAAAATACAATATAATTTCTTGTAAAATAATAATATAAAAATATGCTAGTAACAATGAAGAAGAGAGTATTAGTTTTACAATTGCTCACACAGACAATTTATTTGCTGTTTTTTTCTATAGAAATAATATAAGTTAAAATTCTGCGATTTAAATTGTGACTGAATGTAAGTGAAGTGTAATTAATAGATAGCCAGGAATATGGCAGACCACATTGCCACAGGTCTATTTTCTTGCAAGCTATCTGTAGATAGAGACCACATATATAACTGTATGATTGATTTGACTATGTGTCCTTCTTCATTCTTTCTAGATGAGAGGAAAAAAAAAAGAGTGAGAATCTGAAGCATAGTCCTGTGACTAAATGTAGGGTGTATGAAAATTCTATCATGTACAGATCATGAAGCATATGTCAAGAAACATGTAGCTCCTCTGAATGAATTCACCAAGGATTCTTCAAAACACTACAATGACATTTACTATTTTTTAAATATTAGCTTATAGGAAGTATTTTTCCAGTTTATTCATAGATAAGAGCTCCAATGTCAGTAAAATTAGATTTAGACTAAATATGACTTTACTGCCATTATATTGCTGTATGTTATTTCTTATATGACAAGAACTACTGTAAGAAAAATGAAGAATGAAGAACTTTTTAGGGAGATAGGTTACAAAGCTGTTATTAGTAGTTATCAAGACTACAGGGATTCTAAAAACTACAACTGAATTGAGTATTCAACTTCGTATTATCAGAATAAAAAGAAGAAGAAAATAAAATGTGTGTTTATGAACCTTGTCTCTTGATGATTGTTTCATGTTAATAAGTTTATCCACTTAAGCGCCATTAGCATTTTGGAGTAGTATTGCAATTATAACAAGCTCAGAGCTGTAAGTATCCAGTAATATTATCAGCGGAGAGAGCTTATAAAAGTTATCATCTTAATGATTTTACTCATTCTATGGGAGTGAAGAAAAGGTAGAAATTATGAATAGCAGTTGTTAATAAAATGATTATTTTATATACTAGGAAGGGAAAACCTTGGTTGTAAAGCAATAAGAAACATATGGAATCTAATGTTCTTTCTCAAATTCTCTTTCACCTCATTACATTGGAGTATGGGATCTTCACAGTCTGATCACTTTAAACTATGAAAACAAATGTGACAGCTAAAATATGTTTAGTAGATAACTTATTAAACCAGCTTAAGAGTGAAAACAGAATTGTAGGGTGTAGGTGGAAGCTGGTTTGTAGCAAATATATTGATTTCATTCTGATACTTGTAGCAAAGAAATTAAATTTGTGATTCTAATTTAATTTGTCAGTGTCATTCTTTGTTGAGAAACACAGAATTTGTAGAATATGTCAAGAAATGGAGAGAAGATCAGATAAAAAGCCTTGTTCAAAGACCTTTTCCAGATTAATAGGTTTATTAAAAGTGGTGCAATTCATTAGTGCACTCAGCCTCCACAGACTCAGAAATTACCAAGATAGATGGTGTTGTGTGCATTGAACAGGCATAGGCCACCTGGATAAACTAATATTTGAAGGAGAGCATTTAGTTCAAGAGATTTTATTTCATTAAATGAAGTTTTATGGTATGAGAAGAGTATGTCTGAAAAATCAACACAGACAACTCCTTATATAGGAAAATGTGGCCTCCCTACAGCTGGTATCCTATAGGCAGATGTTTTTCACTGCTACAGCTGGAGGTCCACTGAATACCTCTGGGCTAGATTTCCATTAAAAGAAGTCTTTACTTCTGATATTAGATAAAAGAGATAATCCAGAAAAAAAAAATGCAACATTCCAGTCTGTGAGGAAATTACTTGTATCCTGGAATTATGGGCAAATTTTTTCAGGGAGAGAGTAGCGTAGTTTGCATAGGAAAACTGGGTTAATACGCTGACTATTTTGACTGTATTGGCTTGCAAATTTGCCAGAAGTTTGTAAGCTGACTTTATGGAATGAAAATAATTATCCAAAACCCTGGATGTGATTGATAATAATCATACTTGCAAGTAGGTTTTTTGAAGCTACCTAAATAACTTTGAACAAAGACCTAGGAAAGATGACCCAAGTCTGTCTCTGAGAGAGGAGTGAGAAGATTAAAAGGAGTTTGGAGGGGAAAAAGTTTGCGATTAAGTGGAAATGATTTGAAATGAAAATGTCTGTTTTGCTGGAGTTGATTTGTATCATCCTCTACAAAGATTTCCTACATACATCTGCTGCATACTCACATTTCTTTTCAGAAGAACATGCTGAATATTGAAAAGATGTTTGAAAGAGGCTTGTACTATAGATCATTTTCAAGTTTGATAGACTCTTTGCAGACATTTCTCTTGCTCTGTGTGGTAACACAAAAAGATCATATTCTTCCAGAGAGATATTGAAGAGTATAATTTGTGTGTGTGTGTGTGTGTGTGTGTGTGTGTGTGTGTGTGTGTGTTTATGCATGTTGTAAAAGACTGTTTTGGACTCTGTTTTTCTCAACATTGTTACCATACAATTTGTGAGTTCCTGGCCTCGGCAACCTATCTCTGGGAAGCCTTGGATATCAGATCAAGATGTTTTATCTCCATATAATTTACGACTTCTCGGCCTTGGCATTCTGTCTCTGGGAGGACTGGGATATCAGTTCGAGGTGTATTATTTACGTTATTTACACAATTTACGACTTCCTGGAAGATCAGCTTGAGACCCTAACAATGCTCAGCAGTATCTGCTGAGTGGTGCTACCAGTCTAGTCAGGGAGGAAGAGGAGTACCAAAGCAGAAAAATTCAAGAAATTGAGTGGACCCTTCAAGAAATGGGACAATAAAAGGACTACGTATTCCTCCCTGTGGAGAGGAGCTGCTGCTTCTTCTCAGCTCTCTTCCAAGAGATCATCATCTGCACCAAGGTAGAGCTGATGAAACATAGCTGGATGCATGCACACATGTATAGTTATCTGCTACCTTTGAATCTGTAATACTGTTGTTGCTAAACTTAAAAATCTCTATGGGAACTCAGTTTATTTCTTACAAGATTCACTATATTTACAGATGTATAGTAAAATGACGTGCATATATCAGAAGAAAATGGTTTTCTATTAGTGATATTGCATTACTTGATGTAGTAGCAAAAATTCTGGAAACATTGAATTCTAGCTTTTATCTCAGCAAAGAGTTAAATAGAGATACAAGACCAATGAATTATCCTATATAATCTTAATGATTTCTCTATGCACAATATTTTCCAAGTTTGAATAACATTTGTTTGAGTTATGATTTTTGGTATCACAGACAAATATGATCTCTTATATGTTAAAGTTAACAAGCAAAAAGTCTCTCATATGCCTGAGCCTTGGCCAGTAAGTGATTATGTTCTGGAACGGTCATTTAAATGTCTTCTACGCCAATGTATTTATTTTATGTATTTATGTCCTCTTTACTTCAAATTTCTCAGTAGATTTCACACTATGATTAATATTTTTGCTTTTCCTTGATCAAAATATTGAATATGTCTGATGCTCCGATTTTTTCCAGGCAGACCTGGTAGTCTGGCCAGTATATAGTTCCTTGTATCATTCTTCATGTCATTTTGAAGCTGAATGAAATCTATGTCTTTTTCAAGTTGCAGAGACCTTCCCTGATCTCTGTGACATTCTTTGGCTCTCTATGCATGAGAAATATTTGAGATAACTCAAATGCTGAAAGCAGCATGCGATTCTGATTTCTGTTTCAGTGATAATATAGGGTATTACTGAGGTGAAAATAACTTTTCTAATTACCTGTTTAATGTATTGTATTAATGGGAAATAAATTGTTGTTTACTTCTCTTTTTCTATTTTTTTAAAGACTTCTGGTATCACTGTTGTCACAAGAAAAACTTATGTATAGTGACACATGCAGAAAAGGTCTTGCTCTCAGCTTGATAATTAGTGTCGTAGATAATTAATGAGAAAAAAACCTCATGTTTAATGAGAAAGAAAGATTGAGATTTCCTCTGAAATAAGAGTAATGTAATTGTCAGTGCATCTTCTTTGCCAAATTATGAATATCCTATAGGGAGTTCTCTGTCCTGTCTTCTCCCCACCGTCTCTCCCTCCAAATGAGCTGTTGGATTTGTGGCATTTGTGACATCATTCATTGCCGCGTTTTCCTGTGCAGTTCACCTTCAACATCGGTTTTCTTAGCCCGGTAAACTACGTTTAAGCTCACATATCCAAACTTGTTTCATTCAAACTTTTTTCATTTAAAAATCTAGCATTCATACTCTCTACCCTGCTATAGTGCATGTTGTATTTGCTTTGTTTCACATGAATTTGGAATTAACTGACAGCTAACCAATTTTGAATGCATGAGAAACAGCTGTCAGTGGAAAGAAGAATACTGTATTCTTTTGAAATGTGCCACAATTAACATGATTACTTGTTTGTAAATGAAGAGACAGTGTAGCTGACCTCTGTATTTTCTGACAGATTAATTTCTGGTAGAGTATCTAACTTCTGTCTGCTACAACTTTGCCTTACTCTTAGTGGCATGTTTAACATGAAAGTCATTTTGCACTGAGGAATAGAGGACTATGATTCATTCAGTGTTTCATATTTAATCTATATTTCTATGCAATACATTAGATTCCAGCTTTCTCAAATAAGAACCTGCCAAATATAACTGTCACGTAAACAATCAGAATTATTCTTCCTTTTTTCATACTACTGCTTACTGCTATAGGAGCTTAAGTTGTAATGCTGTTTGTGATGTCTTCTTTACAAATAGGCTCAACCTCTCTATTGTGACAGAGAATCTAACATGTTCTGGAGCTACATGTTCTGTCACCTGCTTCATAAATATTTGAAAAGAGTGCTTTTTGCTTGCCCTATAGGATTACTCAGTCTCTTAGTGCACCATATGATATGCAACCACTGTTCTTTCAGGTACTTTGACAATAAGCTTATTCAGGTGAGATGGCAAGTACAATTAAACGCAGATTAATCAAAGTTCTTTTAGAAGTCATTACATTTGTCTACTCATCTTGAAATAGTCACAAAAACAATGTTGAATGTGAAAATAAATTTTTGATACTAGCATTTAACATTCTTTTACTGACACCATAATCTTAATAGAATGAAAAGTTATGGAAAGAGATTTCTGGTTTGAAAAAAAAAAAATTGTAGTTACTTATCTATCTCCAAATTCTTTCTGATGAGTTTGGTAAGCAGTTCTTTCCAAAAGTAATAGCAGGCTGGCTGCCTGAGGATACACAAACACGTCTCTTTTGTTGTGATAAAATGTCAACAGGAAAAAATATGCATGCAGTCTTGAATAGTCATTGGAGATGGCTATTCTCAATATACAAAAGGCAACCGTTTTCATGAAACTGACATCAGCATTTGTAATCTGAGACTCACTGAAATGCTAACTTCTGAAGAGGAAAGAGAGTTTGTTTTTAATGTTCCCAGAGACAGATCACATTGCTGATGAATTTAAATAGAGATGAGAATAAACCACAATATTTCTCCTACTACTACTCTCATGAAACATGCAATTGCAGTATGATATCTAAAGGTACTTGCAGCTGTTTTTATGAGAAGGCTAATCAGACTTATCCAGGTGTGTTTTCCTTTTTGTTGACAGTAAAGATTTTCCATACCTAATTCTCCTGATAAAATGCAATTCCATTAGTGCCAGTAGCTGTCAATTGCTTTATCCATTCAGTTGTTCTTTATATTCAGTAACTATTCCTAGAGCAATAGCTTGAATGAGTGTGAATATTGGCTAGTAAAAGAAAAACAGAGTATGCAGGTGCCTGTATGTGTTGACAAAGTATTCAACATGCAATCAACAATGTTTTGGATACTTATTTCCTGTACAAATTCTATTTGCATTGCTTTTCTCGTTATTCAAATACTTCAAATTTGTTTCCATCTATCACAGACCTCAGCAGAAACTGCTGAGCCAATTGCATTTCTACTCATACCTAAATACTCCCTGTTAGCCTT
The DNA here is from genome assembly GCA_032273925.1 of Rhynchotus rufescens. Lineage (NCBI taxonomy): Eukaryota > Metazoa > Chordata > Aves > Tinamiformes > Tinamidae > Rhynchotus > Rhynchotus rufescens. The sequence goes on from JAVCKT010098127.1 coordinate 8,089, forward strand.
TGGCCTCAGAGCTCTTCACCAGTCTTGAATAAAATAAAATAAAATAAAATAAAATAAAATAAAATAAAATAAAATAAAATAAAATAAAATAAAATAAAATAAAATAAATATATAGAGAAATAAAATAAATATATAGAGAAATAAAGAAAAAGAAAAAAAATACTTCTAATCATCTTTTAGGCTTGATGATCGTTATTATTTGCATGAAAGGCACAAAGGAGGAAAAAGTGGCTTATGTTAAAATAAACCAAACCTATGCTACTCAAAATGCAAATCTAAATGGAGGGAGGAGGAAAATAAAATATCAGTACTTTTTTGTGTGTGTGTGGGGAGTAAATAGAAATGGTCTGAGTCTGGATATTTTTAATAGGTAAAGGAAAAAAGTCTTTCTGGAAAGTGAAGTCAAGATAAATTTATCTTCTCTGCAAACTCAAACATTTCATTGTATCTCTTCACTGCAAGATTCCAAGCTATAATGCTGTATTGTTTACATCATAATCCACATTTCTTCATTTTCATTTTATGTGAACATGAAAGAAAGATGCAAGAGAATTTTATTACTATTTTATTCTTAAGGCAGGAGGACATATTTGTGGATCTATATTTAAGCAACATCTATTGCAGTACTACTACAATTATATGAACAATAAAATCCTTTAAAACAATTTATCTGAACTGAACAATTTATTATACCTCTCTGTAATTCCCCTTAGAATACAATACTAATAAAAGATTTGGTTCCTCATGTGAGAAAATTAAGACTAATTATTAGCGTAAAAATTATTTTTTTTTTTTGGTAATATGCCACAAATAAAGTATTAGTGATCCACCATCAAATTGGTGTTCCCAACAAAGTAATAATCCCAAATGATTTTCTGACCTGTACTTCAATTTATAATTATTTTTACTTCATTTCTGTTGTATTGTAAAGTACACAGTGAAGTAACAAACTCTCTTGCTTCAATTGTTCACATTAAAAAAAAAAAAAATTGAACTAACATTTAAAATGGGAATGTGTTTCCTGCAGGATCATATGAGTTCTCTCTGCTTAACAGTTATCTCATCTTTTGCCATACTTCAGGTATTACTTTTTGCAGATCAGCCCTTATCCTGAAAGCTTTTGTTGAGACTGACTGAAATATAATTTACTCACTGAACAGTTTTCAGTCAGTTAGGGCTATGTCAGCGATAGTAATTGCCTACATATTGGCCAAGATTTGGAAATATTGGTTAGTTGATAGCAAAAATATTTTTTAAAAGATTGAAGAAAACTGCTCAGACAGAATATGATGTGACAGAAATAATGTTGAAATATAAACTGGGAAACTTGCATTCTTTTGATGACTTAGCTTGGATCACTTAATAATTGTCTACCTTAAGAAGGCACAGTATTCTTATCTGTAAATCTTTAGGTCTAACTCCACAAAGTGAAGAACTTCCACTTGTGACTTCTCCAAAAACTACTTTTTATACTTCTAGCATTTTTAACTTTGTGATATTACTGCTTGCTTCAGTATCTGTAAGTAAAATCTGTACCTTAATTTTTAGAAAAAATTATAAATTATAAATAATTATAAATTATGCCTATTTGAAATCCAATCTACAATAGACTGACTTACTAATGAAATTTGAGTTTGAAGGCATCTTCAGAACCTACCGTGACAGCAGAGCCGATAGCAGAGATCAACTATCTTGGGTTGAAAATTCCTTTGAAAAAAAGAGAAGAGTTATATTGCTAGTGATAATCTCTAGACCAACCAAATAGTCCTCTGGTTCCAAGCAGTCTGTGAGCAAAGGACAGCAAAACAATCTTGCCTTCGATTTATCTACTTATATGCAAAGACTATTTTGTCAGGAAAATTGACAGTGATACAAGGTGAGTTCCTGTTATTTTTACTATTGTGAAGGGAAGACAATGAGCTAAAAGCAAAATTGCAGCAAAGGCGAGGAATGCCAGGAGTAGGGAAATATACAGAAGTTTGGATGAAAGAAAATAAGAGATTTCAGAGAGCTTAGTCAGATATGTAGGAAAATCCTATCATTGTCTTCCAGTCCCTGCTTTAGCTGCTGCTGGAATTGGCTGGTTGGCTTCAGTTTATAAACCTGAAAGGTTTAAGGTACAGCATAATATACAACTAAAGACTGACTGAGAAGAGGTATAGCTTTGGTAGTTTATTTTGCTAGCATATCACTGGATAGTCTTTCCTATAATCTTTTGAGGACTTACCACAACACCTGCAAACTCCCCCTAACACTCCAAACTCCCTCTTCAATCCTTCTGCTCTTAATATTATGTATTTTTATTATAGTCCTGTGATGGGTGCGCTCCTTGCCCAGACCAACCTGACCATATATAACCATAATCCCATTCACTTGTTATATGATCCTGGTGGTTGCCCTCCAAACCTATTCCCCCGTTCAGGTAATAACCAGGTGGCTGACAGAGTAATAAGGGCTAACTGAGCATGTATCAACCAAAATTCGGCTGAAAGGAAAGAATGAATATAAATCAGTCATCTTATCCAAAAGTATGAGCCTGACAGCCTGACAGCCTGACATAATGGAAACTACACTTAAAAATGCAACCAAATATTGTAGCAGAAAGTAGAGGAAATAGTTTTTCTTTTAGAGGAACAGAAATGCTTTTCTGTGGAATGAATATATACATTTTGGTTCTTTTAAACATTTTAGTATTTAGAATGTCACACATAGTTTGAGACAAAAAGAGAACAAAGAATCAACAAAAGAAGTTTGAAATTGTAGGTGCTAGACTGGTTCATGAAAGTGGGACAGGAACAAAACACAATATGTAATATGTAAAATAGCTAAAGAAATACTCTTACCCAGAGTACTATGTGCAGTTCTATGCTCCCCAGGACAAAAGGGACGTGGAGCTTCTAGAGAGGGTCCAGTGTAGAGCAAC
>JAVCKT010098128.1:0-11010 GCA_032273925.1 Rhynchotus rufescens
TAATTTGTTGTCTATCTCATAGTACTCTCCAGAAAGAACTGAATGACCCCAGAAGTACTTTCACCAGTACTACTCATCAGGCTGCCTGAACTCAGTGTCTTGCTGATATGGCTGTGTTAGTCCTGGTTGTCAAGCAAACTCATTCATGTGTTAGCTTGGGGAGATCTATCCAGAGCAGAGATCTTTGGCATCATGGATGGTATCTTCTTCAAATTGAGTTCTTGGTTTCTTCAGATAGCAAAACAAAGCCTGACACAGGATGTAACTACTGCCTGGCCATGATAACCAAATAACAATGTTGGCACAAATGGAATAAAGAAATAGTGGTCGGTTTAGGGTAGAAATTACAAAGTGTATATGTCAGGCTGTTCATCACATAACATCTCAACATAGTATCTCAACATCCCTTCTACATGCTCTACTATTTAATCTATTTAATTACTTTAGCAGATCTGCAGTCAAGGCTTAGATTTTTTCTTTCTTTTTTTTTCTTTTCTTTTTTTTTTTTTTTTGGTGCCAGTATTTCCTCCTCCTATATCTAGGTCAAAGAAAAATCAAAAATTTCTATGTTCATATATGGTAGAAATATTATTCTAAACAGAAGCAGTAATTTTTTTAAATGATGCGTCATTTTGCCTAACCTTGAGGTCAATGTCATTTCTAGCAGCATGGATGAATGCTAGAATACATCTTGTATATTTTGATAGCAATGTCTCAAGCAGTAAAAAAAGGATGCTCTGTTGTGCAAGAGCTCATTCTTGGGACTTTGCTCAAGTTCAAAACTTGAATGGCTGTGCTATATGGGTGCTGGTCTATATTATCTTGCAGACACAAGATGAGCAATCGCTCTTTCACAGAATCATAGAATGGTTGAGGATGGAAGGCACCTCTGGAGATCATTTGGTCCTAACATCCTGATCAAATCAGGTTATATAGAACACTTTGCACAGGATCACATAAAAGTATGCTTTGAATCTTCAGAGAAGGAGATTCATCCTCTATGGCAACCTGGTTCAGTGCTCTGTTATCCTCACATTAAAGAAGATTTTCTTCATATTCAGATGGACCTTCATGTGTTTCAATTTGTGGCCATTGCCTCTTGTCCTATTGCTGCCCACCATCAAAAAGAGTTTGGTTTCAGCTTCTTGACACCTTGCCTTAAGGTATTTCTCTACATTGATAAGATCCCCTCAGTATTCTCCAGACTGAAGAATTCCATCTCACTCAACTTCTTATCATATAAGAGATGCTCCTGTCCCATAATCATCTTCATAGTCCTCTGACGAACAATCCAGTGTTTTCATGTCTCTCTTGTACTGGGAAGGGCAAAACTGGACACAGCACTCCAGATGTGGTCTCGTCAGGGCTGAGGACACCGCTTCACCATTCTTTTCTCTGAGCAGATGCTGAAAAAGGAACACTTCTATCAGGCCCTTCCCAGTGGGCTCTTACATAACACTGAAGTCAAAGAAATGACTGAAATCAAATCTATTCATCTCCCTTTTCAGAGCTGACTGATAATAGAGACAACCCAACAAATCTGGGAAGTCAATAAGCAGGGAACTCCTTCTTATAGCAAAGTTTACTACTGAGAGGTGAGAAATTAAATAAACTGTATAGAGGAAAAGTCATCCAGTTGTCTTCCTTGGGGACCAAACAGTTGTAGATTTTACAGTCTGTTTTAGAAATGATAGTACTTAGCTATTTTTTGGCATTAGCAAGTTGCCCTAATACTTGAAAAGTCTTTTTTGTTTCTACTTAAGTTGTATTTTCTGTCTTGCTTTTCCTAGCACAGCAGACTAGAATACAAACCTATATTCTTTTTATACTGGCAGATGTTGTTCTTACATAGATGTCACTTTCATGTACTAAACTAATTTATTTCTTACCTTTCTTGTTTGTTTTGTTTATAAACCTTTATTTTCTAAATTTCTAATCATTGCCACTGTTATTTTTGGAATGCAATTCCTTCTAGAGTTTTTGTGGGTGTCAAAAGTTGTCTAACTTGTAATTCTCCAGACTAACGTCTTGCTGTGTTTGAAGACTTGTTTCTATTGGTAACATTTGTCCTTCTCCAGTTTTCTGGGACTTCACCATTTTTTTGTAACTGAATTATGTTGTTGTTGTTAAAAATCATTCCATCAGATATATTCTTGACCAGTTCCATAAGGAATTAAGTGTATGTTTATCTTGTCTTGCCAATCTGAATATATCCATCTGACCTAAATAGGCTTTATCTACCCTTCCTCTCTCCTGGTTCAGTCTCACCTCCTCCTCAATATTCCCTATCTCTAAACAGTGATCACTATTAATTTTCTGGGAAAGCTATAGCAAAGAGGTCCGAAATAGTTTAATACTTCTGATGGCTATTATTTTCATTCAATTTTTCTTCAATAAGAGATATATGAACAAATGCATAGCTTCATTACTTTATCCCTTGGACATTTGTGCAGCGTTGTACTTAGCTACAATTTCCCTCACTTTCTCTTTCAAATTAATGCTTACCTCTCTATTTGTGACATTTTAAATATCCATATTTATGAGTTTTGCCTTCACTCTTTATTTCTCTTTAACTTTTCTGGCTATCCATATATGCCTTATACAGTCCAATTAACTTCTATTGTATTTGTCCATTTTTTCTTTCACAGAAGAATAGAGGGGTGCTCTGCCTTTAACATTACTTCATATAGGCATTGCAAATCTCTCTTGAACTACTTTTCCCCTTGGGCACTTATCCACTGCTTCACTGAGGTTTACACATAGCCCTTTGAAGTACATGAGTAATACATTCTTCTGTTCAGACGTATTCTCTTTTTTTTTTTTGAATCATTTACTACTATAGCAATATCATTTTCACTCAGATTGTTCTTTCTGCTAATCTTCAAAAAAAAAAAAAATTGATTAAACAGAAGAAAAGCCAAGTCAATCAAGAACCTTTTCTGAGCCTCCGAGTTCTAAGACAAAGTTGCTGCCCAAGCCACCCAAGATATTATTGTACAGTGCTGTGCTGTACTGCTTTTCCATTGAATATCAGGGAAAGGAAATCTTCCAAGAAAGGAAGCAGAGCTGTTAGTTTAAGTATGACAAAGGAAAAACAGAAAATATGCTGACTGTAGGGAGGGAGGTTACAGAACAGGAACACAGTTCTTGGAGGGGCAACCTTTCTGCCACTAAAGATTACGGAGCACAGTGGTTTGCTCCATGTCTGGAGTGAAGAAGACATTGCTGACATTTACTACCTGCCTGTTCAGCATGTTGTAGTACAAGGAGCACTCACTGCTGCCCTTTCTGCTCTTCTCCAGTTGCACTGTTACAGAATAAATATTCAACAATAATTCCTTCTTGTTCCTGAGTTTCCATTAAAGTGAAGATGGTGGTCCTGCAACATGAAAATATGAAGCCTGGAAAATGCCAATGTCTTGCAATGAGTTCAAATGTGCTACAGAAGGTTTCTTTTGGAATGGGGGATGCATACTTCAGAAAGTACTATTTGCATGCAGAACTACATTGCAGCCATGAAGCCATGGTCCCTGCCACAAACATCCTGCCATTCGAGTAGAAAGAGACACTTTACTAAAGCAATCTCTCACCTTCCTGTCTACCACAGCTACATAACCTTTAGTTTACAAATTTGCAAGATGAAGAGCTAAACTTTTCCAGATCGGTATAAACTCAACTGAATAATAATAAAAAAAATCCAATCAGAAACTTTGCTAAGTTTCAAAGCAAAATCTGTCTGCATCTCACAGAATGCTGCAGAAACAAAGGATCCTCAAGGTCAACTTCTCAAAGGCACCTACATAGCACTTGTGAGGGACCACAGTGCTATGGAGGTCCAAAGGCCCTCTGAATACGCATGGATCCCTGAATTCTCCCATTAGGTCATGGGCCATATTGTGCTTGGTAAGTCTCTTTTCTTCCAGTGATTCATATTCCCATCACCAGAGTATTGATGTTTCTTCTATCAATATTTGTGCAGGCTGTCTTGCATTTTATCTATGCTTCTGCTCTTCCCTTTCAGCAATGCATTTCACACAGTTTTTTTTTCATATCCTCTACTTAAATACTATCAGAGTTTTCATTTTTTTTCTGTTCTACAAATGAAAATTCTCAGCCATGATACCTGAATGCATATTTTCCTTTGAATATAGAACATATCTAACTTGAGGAAAAATGAGCAAATAGGTATTTATCTTTAGCTTTCTGCATGATTTTGTGCAGGACGCAGATAAGATTATTTATAGATACCTTTGTCAGGACAAAGGATTCCTGTGAAGAATGGTAGGGATGGGAAAACATGCTACTTCCTTCATTTAATGGACTGTGCAAAGTGCTGATAACACGTTGTCTGCCATTTCCTCCCCAGAGCGATGCAACAATCTGAGTTGACTCAGGATGCCTCATTCCTGCATGTTACAGCTGAGTTTTCTGTCCCAGGACACTGGCCCAGTCACATGGCAAAAATAACATTAACAACAACAAAAAGACACAGAGAACAACTGCTGTTATTCCTTGTCGAAGAAGGAAAAGCCTGAAGCATTACTGTGCATGGTGCTGACTATGAGATGAGACACTTCACCTTTCAACACAAGTCCTTCATTCATTTGTATGACAAGTTGTGAGAGGAGAAAACTGATATAAAAAAGCGTAAATTCAACCCACAGGAGCCTTTATATCAGGTGTTGATATAAACTGCTCTATTCAGGATTTATTTTGAATTTCTCGGGTAGTGGATGATTAAATTTACTGTGACTTGTCAGATAATTATTCCAGCCAGCAAGGTTTATTTATAAGATATTACTGATTCTTTTCACTGATTATTCAGTTTCTAAGTGCTTGGACAGGACTGAAGGTAAGTGACATTTTTCCTCCTAAAGTTACACACATCCTCTTTCTTTTTAATAGCTAAACAAACACTATGAAACTCTTCCATTTATGGTTTTATAACAGAGTTGACATTTCGGTTGTTTGTCATTTGCCTATACTGCAAATTTTACCCAGCCTGCAGAATTTTTAAGTAATCTCACCTCACCATAGAAGTTCATCTCCTCTCCAGCTGTATCATCTATCCAATAAGCTATACCTTGTATACAAGCACATTTCACAGGGTCCCTTAATTTCACAAGGAAATAATACATGAGGTCTGTTTTAAGAGAGTACTGCTACAATCTGGCTACTGGAGATACCTTGCTGTGGTCACCCCCATAGTCTTTTATACAGCCCGTTCTTCTGCTAGAACAGTCCCCCATAACCATCACCTACCCTCTCCTCCTTCCCTGTACTTTTTTTCCCAATAGCCAGAGCCTAATCTAACGTCTGGGTTTCGATAAGCTTTTAAATAACAGCCTGAGGCTAGCTGGAAGTAGAGGAAGGAAGGGGAGGAGAAGACCAGGAAGGCAGTCGCAAGCTCCCATTAACCGAATGAGCGAAGTCCTGTAAATTTTCCACCTCCTCTGAAGCCTATTTGAGGTAAAGGAGACTAAGATGTAAAAATCTAACAGGGTCACTCAAGATTTCTTGGCCCACTGCAATTTGCTGACAGTGTTCAATATAAATGAGAGTAAAAAGGCACATTCTGGGTCTCTCATTTTAGGACTGGACTATTTGCATAGCAGAAGAGAAGTACGGCATGGTCCCAGACTGAGGTTCTTTGTAGGTCATTGCCTTGTGTATTTTGAGCCAAGGAAGATGTCTTCACTAAAAACATTAGACTTCTTTTTCTCCCTGTTTGTAATTCAGATTTTCCTGTATAGCTAAATTAATTTATATTTGCTCTAAGTTTATCAAAGTCCACCTCTTCTTTTTGTGCTCATATGACTTCTTTGTTTTTTTCTCATTAAAACTTGTTTTGAAATAGGTCACACATACACTAGATTATCATCTGATAATGTGAACAAATTGCCTCTTTAAAAAGAGGATGACCCTCATTGTAAGGGAAACAGAGAGCTAATGAAAATAATAGCAAATATAACAAAGATATGACATGTTTCTTATCCCAGTAAGATCACAATAGGCAGGCTTACAAAAAATTAATTCCCCTATGTAAAGCCAGCCACCAATTTTCATCAATGTTATTATAAATATATCAGCAGTATATAACATCTAAATGAAAGGAAGTTAAAAGAACATCCTTTCTCTTTCGAACAAAAGAAGATGGAAATCATCTATTTCAGTCAAAATTCATGCATAATTCTGGAGTCGATCCAATTTCACAAACAAATTACATTTATTTTAGAAAGCAGATATTTTTCTGAGCTTAAGCATAGATTTGCACTCTTTTTTTTTTTTTTTTGAAAAGAAGCAATACAATACATTTTGATTATTTCAATTGCCTAGTGAAAACAACTTGATATTTGTGGGAGGCTGAGGCTGATTCTCACAATCTGAACAGGATTTATCATGCGTAAATGACATAAATAAGCTCTGTAGAAGTTCTGAATAGAGACACCACATTTTGAAGTCACATATCTATGTACAAAAGTACAGATATAGATATATGTACACACACACATGATTCATCCCCAATTCCTAGAAAGTTACAATGTGCTGTTAAATCCATGTTACTGAATGAAAGATTAAGGTGAGATTATACTATGTTCATTTAGCATCATTTAACATGTAGTATAACCTCATAGAAAATTAGCATCATTAAACATAATTGTTCCAAGTAAACCTAAACAAAATACTGTTTTTCTTGAACAAAAAGAAACTGCTTCTCACTAGCAACTCTGAAAATCTTCCCAGAAAAAAAAAAAAGCCATTCTCTTTCCTCATACTTTCCTCCCTTATACTGCTTAAAAGAAAAATCTGAACTTCTTTTCTAATTTTAACCTGTATCAGAAATATTTGACTCTGGAGTAGGCATATACACCAGAATTTTAAGCAGTTCATTTGTCACTTATACAGGACTAGATCCTTGCATTCCTGAAATCAAAAACTAGTTCTGCTATGTTATTCTGTACAAAAAATACGGATATTTCTCTTGACTTCTGTACGTGGAGGTAAAGCTGGTTAAAGGTTTATGAAGGTCTTGCCCTTCCCATGCTCCCATTTCCCTCTTGGATGCCTTGCTCCTGATGCCAAACCACACTGCCCTTTGCCTGCCCTCGCATGGCTGCTCGTAGTGGAGATGCTAAGGACCAAATCACGCTCTCAAGCTGGTTCTTGAATGTTAAAATCCCTTAGATATGTTAACTCAGATCAGTCCCCTGATCAAGTTCTTAGCAGGGCCTCAGCCAAATAAACAGCAGTACTACTGAGATGCTACCATGCAAAAGAAAGGTAGGGTTGGGGGGCCAATTTTATCTGGGAATGAAGAAGGAGTATTTTAACAGACATCTTTCTGGAGTAACATTCAATGTACCACATTTGCATAATGCTATGTGTATTTTTGTTACGCTTCATTTTTAGCTGACTGAAGGAATTATTTTTGACACCTAACATGTTAAGTAGAAATGTTACAAAGTGCAGCATTAATAGTATCATAGTGTAATACCATTTTTATGCCAGAGGGATAGAAGTTATGACTGAATTTCCATTGTGATCCTTCAAATGATTTCAATGATTCAGTCAATGATTTCAAACTTGCAATGTTCAGTGTCCAGGTAACAGGAAAAAGTCTTCCTCCCATCTCCTGAGTAACGGTATCATCAGTGTCTGCATAACAAGTCTCATTATATGAACTGATTTTACTCTTTTATCTGCTCAGCTGTTATCTGTATCAGCTTATCTGTTCAGGAGATACATCAAGAGGTGTTCCCAATTTGATTCAGGAGGTATAGCAGAAAACCTTCTCTGAATAAACTGACTCACTTGAGGGAGGTGAAAGAGACTTTGAAGGCAGGATGGTAAATTAGACCTTGTATGCACTTCAGTAAAAGCTCAGCACATACAATAGACTAGATGGGAGATATATGCTAAATTTAGCTTTTCACAGGTCATTATATTTTATCAGGTGACTGATCAGCACATCCCCAAGGCTTTTCTGTACCTTCAGTATGTCCTGCTTGTGATTAGATATAGTGTCATTCAAAAAAAAGGATAATTGGGTTCTTATTCTCTTCCTGCTTACATCAGCTCACATCAGGAGTCAATGGAGTTACACTGGTGTAAGTGTATTAGCTGTAATACCCCAGCTTTCAAATAAGTAGCCTGTTGCTGAACCTTTGTGTCAAAATGGATTATTTTCAAGTTTTATCCCTAGGATTATCCCCCGGAAAAAAATAGCAGATCCCAGCACAGATTCAAGCAGAAAAATTAAGCTTAAGTAGAAGACATCACTGTCTGGACACATTAAGAAAATCCATTGGTTTTTCAAACTGCATCAAAAGTTTTCGTATTGAAGATGCAGCTCTAGGAGCTACAGACAGTAGAAGTAAAACTAGGAGGAGTTAGAAAGTTGTTTTACAGGCAAGAGTCCAAGGCTAATAACTTTCTTCATGCTGGGAAGGAGTTCCTGCTGCAGGAATAGATTGAGCTGGGTCTGAAGATTGCACTTCATTCAAGCAATGCCATTATTCCTATTCCACTTCACTGCTGTAGGGTTTGCCAAGTTATACTACTGCTGCAGCAAAGTCCATAAGTGATCTCCTCCTCAAGGCTTTATAAAAACACACCTTTTAGGTTTAACATCAATATCCCTGATCAGTTATCAGTTACGCTGTGGCTCTGAAAGCGAGATCAGTTAAAGAAATGCTTGCTGTGATCCACTGCAATCAATTACAAGAAACTCTGAGATGCCCAAGAGGGTGTAGATGTCTGAGGGACAGACACTGTGATGCTGATCTTTGGAGCAAGGGGTGGTTCATATCTCCCAAGTACAGGAGCCTGTAGGAGCACAAAACTGTCTTGGATGACCTGTCACTCAACAGACAACAGTCTTGTGTTGAATATCAAGGAAAGATCTCTATCTATCTGAGATGCCAGATTAATGTTTATAATGTTCCTCACAAAAGGCAGAGTTTCTCGTTAACACCCTGCTCTGCTCAAAGTGAGTCAATTTGCCCGTATAGCTTTAATGGCATGTATAAACATGGGAGATATCCCAAGGTTTCAGCAGAAGTCCTGTTGGGCCAAATGAGTGAAGCGTACCAACTTTTGTGGGTGAGCCCATGAACCTGTTTGCCACTATCCAAGACGTTGATCATGTAATGGGCCAGATATTCTTCTTTCATATAAGGTTTTCTTGCACAGAGGATTTACTCAACAGAAGAATCATAATCTGCACTTCACTCAATGTCTGAGAAACCCTGTCTCTTCTGCTTCAGTGATGGGAAGGAAAGGGAAGAAGGGAAGGGAATTAGAAAGATTCTTTTTTTATTGGCCTAGGGTTATTGACTCATCCACAGCTGGGATGTGTCAAAATACAGTTTCTTCAATGAAAGAGAGCTATTTGAAACTAATTCAATAGGAATTTTCCATCAGCAGTTATGCCCTTTTAGAGTACAGCCCTGAAGGCACATTTCTAATATATTCTTACACTGGAAATCCAAGCTTTTGGGACATTAGATTTATCCTCTAGGATATAGGTACAGTTCTCAGTTGGACTCATCATTTCACTGCTGGTATCAAAGAAACTACTAGTAATTGAAAAATGTCTGTCTCTCTCAGCTCACAAGATGCAGATACAATTATGAGAAGTACAACCCCACAAGAAAGGACTAACTAGCTCTGCTTTGCAGCCACTGATGAAATAAAAATGTTCTGTTCATACCAAGGAAGCCTGCCTGAACAGAAGATCAGTTTTAATAACTTATCTAAATATCTTTTGTGATATCAGCCCAGGATTGTTATAAAAATCATTAAAATACTAAATCAGAGTACAGTAGGTAAGGAAATTCTCTTTTCTCTACTTTTCTGAATAATTTCTAGACATTGACTTTTTTTTTCCAAATGGCCTTGTGAATTGTTACTCTCAGTTTCAGGTGCATTTGTTTAATGCATTCACGATTATTTTTAGAGCTAAAAAAGGTATATTCCTATAAAAGCAGAAATCATCTCAGTTATCACCAGTAACTAGATGTTAATAGAAAATACTATATTGAATCTGATAATTCCACAGTAGAACAAACTGAATGCAGTCTACCTACAAGGTGCATGAAGAATATGTGGTGGTGATTGGTTTACAGTTGGACTTAATGATCTTGAAGATCTTTTCCAACCACAAAGATTGTATGATTCTATATAAATATATCTACATACTTACATGTTTCAAAGTAGAGATCTCCTTGAATTCTATGGTTGCTAGTGGTGCTACTATCCATAATAAACTCAAATTTAAATACAGTTTTAAAGTGGGGAAAAGATCAATATTTATTGTCCACCAATTTTATGGTGGCACATTATTGTGCGTAGTGCAGTGTTGTGAAGGAATTTGATCACAGGTTCATAGCACTGGAAGATGTAGAATACAAGAAAGACGAACAGCTAAATATCCACCATAAAGACAGAGTTTTAAATCTACAATAGAATAATTTTATTACAGAAAAATAGGATGAACAGAGAATATTTTATAATAATAATCTTTGTTGAAAGGGTAGATGTGATCAAGTCAAGAACCAGTGCAAATGAGATAAAAGCATTTGCCAAATTAAATGAGTTAGAGTCAAATGTCTGAAATCTTTGATTTAATATTTTTTTAATTTGATGCTTGACACAAAGCCCTCAAAAGGGTTAAAAGCCTAAACTTTTCAGATATTCTGTTCCCATGAGATTTGTCTAGACAAACCAACCACTTCCTTTCCTGGAGGATGTACATACCACAGCAGGAAAAGCCACACAGGAGGTCATCTCCTCCTGTGTAAAACTGCTCAGTGCGACAGAGTTCTTAACAGTTTTCTCCTCTGCAAATTTAATACCAGTGCTGGAGCTTGCCTGTGTAGAATAGACTACAGTGTACCTCTCTATGTAAGGTAACTCATTAGGCTGAATATAGTTTTGAAAAGATCAGACAATTCTCTGTCAGAAATGGTCCTTTCCAAGATATCATATCAAAAAAAAAAAAAAAAAAAA
>JAVCKT010098129.1:0-11010 GCA_032273925.1 Rhynchotus rufescens
AATTTAAAAAAAAAAAAAAAAAAAAAAAAAAAAAGCAGCTCTTGCTGAATCTTGAACTCCTTAACTCCTTACAGGTATGACAGAACTGGGTCCTATACACTTGAACGTTTTTGTAGCAAAAGTTTTCCATATTGTCTGCTTCTCTTGTGTAATTTCTAGGTTTGTCATGTCTACTTAAGTGAGTAGAGGACTTATATTCACTGAAGTTGAAAGGCTAACTCTTGGAGGACATACTTTAATGTGCAGTCTTGTGCCTTTTTTCATGATTTTTTTTCTCCTTAAGCTTGAAAGTACTGCTTGACTGTTTCTAATGCAATGTACATTTGTGCTACTTTCCAATTGATGATTATTGGCAAAGAATATTAGACGAAAACAAGAATGTGATGTATTTTATTCTGCTACTTTTCTGCTTAATATAGACAGGTTCTGTGCCTTCACCTGGTAAGATTATAACTCATAAAGGACTAAGAAATCATGGCATCTGTTCCTGTGTTATTTTAAGAGAATTTAATCTATTTCTGTCAAAAGTCTCTAACAAATTTTATGAGATAAAAAACTGCATCAACAAACTTTGAGTACCAGACAACTGACATATGTTTTACTTTATCAGTGAGCATAGACATACTTTATTTTATATGCTTACAAAATTTTATTGCAATATATTACAACTAATCAGGCAACCATATGGTAATTAAAAATCCCTCCTTTAATTAACATTAATTTATTACAGGAACATTAACCAGTTTTGAATAGTGAATATTAGGTAATTTCATGTTCATAAATTACAGGGTTTGGCTTTTTTTATGAAATCTAATGGGATTTTATGTTTTAATTTAAATTTGTATAGTGTGTAATTAAAAATATTTTCATCTAGTTAGTCCAGCATAGATTAAAAAATATACTTATGTGACAAATGTAGCTGATGGGTATATATCTCATTCTGGTTTAGGTAGTTTCTTTAGAAAGCAATATATTTTTCATCTGTGGTCCATCTCAGACATTTAAAATGATAATAATGTGGATTTTACCTTAAGTTTATATTTCCAATTGTACATTGTGTTGATTATGGAGCCTTGCTTATTGCTTCTTCAATTTTACTACTGAATACAATAGTAAACATTCAAAACAGAACTGATACTATGACTGGCAATAAGTGATAGGCCTTTTAGTTACTGAGTTAGAAGCGTGGGATCTAATTTTTGCCTTTATCCTTGTAAGCATTTTTGTAGTAAATTGAATAATTATGCTGGTATTGTTGCTGCTGCACTTCCCTCTGGCATTGCATATGCTAGGATCACTGCACTGAAGCTGCAGAACAAAATGATATATTCACTATATTAAGCTAACTCGAGAAGGCCACATCCATAAAGTTAAATATTTTTTACTGGAGAGATTGCATTTTTTTTCCCTTTAGGCATATATCGGTTAGACGAGGTGTAGCTCATAGTCATTGTTTGTACACCTAAATCATTGTGTGAGCAGTATATAACACCTTTCTGTGCTCTTTCAAGTGAATGAAGCCAGTGCCCTTTAAACTGAAAGTCAAAATGTTTTCTAAATTGGCAATGAACCCTTTCACCTAAGCTGGTTTTATGGTCTGAGAAATTTAATGGAAACTTTATGTGTGGCTTCAGCTGGGGAAGAAGTTAGTCCATTATGCTTCCAGGCACAATTAGGCTTTCTTAGAGTCCTTCCTTAGGATGCACATAATGTCTTACTGGAGGATAGATTTCTTTTTTGACCTCCTTTTATTTTCCATTTGCATTGCATTATGAAGTGGCTTGACTGCCTTTCAGGGAGAAGGGAGTAGGAGGAGAGTAATGAACTATAGCTGGGTTAGTCAGCTCTGATGCCTCTCAGTATTTGGGTTGAGGGCACATATTGTAAGCAGCAAGCAAGTGTGCTCAGCCAGAAGAGCACAAGGAGATGACTCAGGGGAGGCCAAAACACCTCCTGGATCTTTGGTGTGACCGATCAAAGGAGAATATCTATCCTTGAGCAAGACAAATCTTTTACTTTGCTTCAAGCTGAGGAGGTGGGAAAGGCTTTAGACCTTCTGTAACTGCTGCTGTGGATGTCAGAGCTGGTAGTTCCTGTCAATGTTCTCCTCCTCCTTACATGTCCCTGCTGCCTGGGATCACCCAAGTGGTATCTGTGGTGAGCAATGTTCCCTTGCCTTGCTACAGCTTAAACCATCAGTCCTGTCAGATATTCCTGGTTTCGTTCAGCTGTTTATTTTAACAGCTACTGGGAAATATGTGCATTTTTAGAAGCTGAGCCAAAATCAACTGTGCTCTTCTACTTCTAAATTATGTATATTATGTTAATTTTTACTAATGCCTTTTTGTTTCGTTCCTTTTAGCCAGCTTGCTGGGTATGTTTTCTGCCCTGTAATAACCTTAGATATATTGAAACACTTTATTTTGTTGTACAAGATGTAAAATAGTATTCCCAATCAGGAAGGCACTTTTTTTTCAGAAAGACTTTTCACAGCCTTCTGAATAATCCTGAAGCTTGGGGAGGAAAAACAACTCAAACCACTCAATTGAAATGCTTTTTAATTGCAGTGCTTTTAGTGTTTGTACAATAATAGAACAGTCTAAAAAGATGTACATTTGTAGGTTGTTTTGTTTTTTAGAGGTGATGGTCTGCATCTTCAAAAGAGCCATCAATAAATTTAGGTGTTGAGCTCCTTTGAAGTTGCTTTGAAATTTCCAGCTTAATTTTGTTTACCTTTGTGGAGCCAGTCATCTGAGTACAAGAGGAATATAAAATAAGAAGAATTTACCCTTTCCAGACTGCATATCCATGGCCTCAGACAATGTGGAAGGAGTTCAGAGGATTTTAGCATCTCTTTCATCCCAGGCTCTTTCCTTTCATGGAGGTTTTAATGGGTTATGGTTTAAGAGATATTTCCTAACTTGAAGTTACAAAAAACTGCTTCAGTAATGTTAAGACATGGCAAGGAATGCAATCCAAAGGCACAGAGCATAATAATATAAAACATGAAGGCTCTGTCCCTCCTTTTTTCACGAGTTCTTGCTGGAACAAAAGCAGAGAGAAAGAAAAACGTGGTCTTGCTACTCAGTTTAGAGCATGGATAGAGCTGAACAATAAAACTGAACCAAGACAAAATGTTCTGGAATTTCCTGGATTTAGCATAGGAGACAACTGAAAAGTACTATAAAATATAAACACCTAGAGTTGTGTCCCTTATTCTGAGAACAGATATTTCTACCATAAAAATTCATCCTTGAGTTATGATGCCATGAAAATTTCAGAGACTAAGCCGTAGATCTTTTGTACTTAAACTCAACTGTCTTTTCTTAATATTTTAGAATATTGAATTCTGTGCCCTAGCAACACAATGAATGCCCTGGAGTGTCAAAGTTGTTCAAAATGGATTTTTTTCTGAAAACCATGAGAACATCCAGGACCCTCTGAGATGCCCAACACTGTTCACTGTAAGTAGCTCTGTATCTCAGCAGTAAACTGGCAAAATCCATTTAGTTTTTAGCAGATATTTTTATACAGAGCAAAAAGACATTTCGCCTCCAACCACCAATGGTTTATGTTTGTAAGCCTTATGACAGAAGTCTGATGATAGTTAGAACTTTTAGAAAAATATAGCATCCTTATTTGCTACAAAAGACTTTTACTACCTCTTAAGCTAAATGGATAGGTAAAATTTTTCTCAAGATCTTTAGCTACATCAAAAACAGAAGTTTAAGGTTTTACAACATTGAGATGGTAGCAAGAGTTTTCATTTGGATACTTAGCTGTATGTGAAAGGTATATGCTAAATTAAACCAAAAAAATAAGTGACATTTATAGTACTGGAGCAAAAGTCACCAAAGTCACTTTTATTTATTAATGGAAGCAGCCATTTAATTTGTGGAAGATTTAATGTGTCTGAGGAACAAATAGAGGACTTGAGAGGCCTCATCCTTTGCCAAGAGGCATCTCCTTTGCCAGTGCAATGCTTTCTCCCCCACCCCAAAACAAACAAGCAAAACTTCAAAACAAACTTCAGCGACAGAAAAGCAGAAGGAACTAGAAGGATGCTAGAGGAATTGACTCTATTTTTAGTTATTTCCTCTTAAAACAGACAGAGATTACAGACACTGGTATGTACCATATTAAGGAAATACAGTATATACTTCTTTAAAAGGGAATGCAATATATAGCACTTTATAATTAGTAATGGTTGATGCTGGAAGAGTGACAAGGTGACAATCATGAATGACCAAGACACTAAAATCTCCCCACACCAGAGCAACATTTCATCTTCTGAATGTCTGTATCTTGCTCTTACTGACCCTGGCACTAACTCTGTGGTTTCCCTTAGTTTCCATTTCTCTCTCCCCTCATTGCATTGCTAATTCTAATCCCCTTCTAATATTATGAATTTGCCTCCCACCTATAAGTTGATTTACCCTTCACAACTTAGCTGTAAAACATTCTGGCTATATTAGTAACTCCCATGGTGTCTTTCCCTCCTGCCATACTCAACTAGTTGCGATGTGGAGAGTGAATATCCACATAATGAATAAATCTGATAGGCAGTTCTGTTTTACTGGTATTTTCATTAAAATGCATTTCTCAATTCCCACCACCAGAGAAATCAGTCTGCTTAATTTTATGCCCTTGAATAAAATACTAAACACTAAATACTAAATACTAATACTAAAGTTTTTCCTTCTTCCTTTACACTTCTGATTTTCTTCTGGACAAAAAGTTCTAAATACTCAAATCGATACTGAAGTTCAATATCAAAATTCATGCTGAAATTCCTTACATGAATTTCAGTAATTTGAAAAGCAGGTCAGTTTAGGGCATCATATATTATAAAACATAGCTTTAGCTCATTGGCTTCTGTCTTTCACATCCAGATCAGAGAAGTAACTAGAAATTCACAGCAGTGACATCGATTTACAGTAATCTATTTTTAAAGCATCTGACAGGCATAACTGGCTGCTTTTGCTGGAGTTCAATAGATTGTGACAACCGTTTGCACGTCTCCTGAAAGGGAGCTCCTGCGTCCCTCTGCGTTACCTCTGGGAGAGGCTGATGATGTGCAACACTTGGGCAGGGACCTACTGCCAGGAATGCTACAAAGGCACAATATTCCTCAGTGGTATTGCTTGCCAACAGGCTCTTCAGTAGTTCACTTTTATATTGCATACTTTGTAATTAAAAAGGGAGAATGTGTGTTCTCTCTCCTCAGAGAAAAATGATTAGTATCCCCTCCTCCTTCCCCCAAGAAATGTGGCTTGGGAACATTTTGCAAGATGATCCCTCTTTCACTGGGGAAAGGTGGGTTTGGGATTTATTTTTCTCTCCAGAAAATGAGTGTTTTTGCACACAATTAGGAGTGAAAAAGTACTTCAAGTCCTTAAAAGACGCCATGAAGGTATTTTGAAACCAATTTTTGTCCAAATGTTCCCTTGGGCTGTTTAGGAACAGCTTCTACCACAGGAGACGAAGCCATATGGCAGTGCTGCGAGCTGCAGATGTAACGTGGCTGGGGAGCAGAGGCAGCAGAGCGCGCTTGTCGAGGAGAGGGTGGTCTGAAAAAACGTGCAGACTACTTAGGACTTTGGTTTGACAAAATCCAGTAGGCTTTGGAGGTTTATATCTGATAACTTGATTCAATTTAGTCTGACTAGTTTACCTCGGATTTTGCTTGGAATATATATTCCCTCTATATGTATTTTCTCTTTTATATACATAAAGATGTATGCAAATTCTAATATCACCATCACTATTCATTGCCATGAATAAAGCACTCACAAAGAGGGAATTCCTCTTTTGTCTCTAAATACCCTTCTTACAGACAGTTCCAGATTTTTTGGTTTACTGATTTGTACCAACATGAAACTAAATACAAGATCCACACTTGTAACAGTCAAACCCAAGGAATGATATCATAACAACAGATTTTCCTTAGGGAGCTATACGTACACAGGACTCTTAATCCTGTGTTGAATAAAAAATGCTTTTGAGGATATAACAAGTGAAAGCATTATATCCCTAGCCAAACAAATCAGTGTCAGAAAGAAGAAAGAAGGGCCTTGGATAGGGCGAAAAAGGAGGAAATGTCCTGTTCAAAGCGCATCTCTTTTGCTCCAGGATTACAAAATAGAAGAAAAGTTATTGTGGAGTCCAGAGAGATGGGTAAAGATCATTAAAATAGATGCATTCCTGAAGTGCCTTCTATTTATATTTAAATCTTCTCAGTCACTCGCTCAGACACCAGTACTTGGGAGATACCAGTATCATACAGAGAGGGTTTCCGGGATGAAGATCTATCATCCATGAAGAAGCTCCTCTACAAAACCAGTAACCTCTTAAACTGTTCAAATGACATCTACTGAATTGCCTGTAATCAAGATTCACCCAGTCAAAGAATTTGCCAAATTGGAGGCACTGCTCTCAGACTCCTCTTATTCACTGCTCCCCTTCATTGTGTGCTAAGAGAAAAAAAAATTTCCTTCTTTTGTAAAAGGTGCTAAAATGTTCCCAGTGTTAGATTTAAAAGCACTACAGTTTTCTGAAGAAAATACTTTCCATTATTCAAACTGGCACAACACTAGCTTCCTCCATTCTTCTGCCATCTTCTGAAAACCCTATGCCAGATTTTTACGTAATTTACACAATATTTTGGAGACGTATGCCATTCAGTTATGCTAATTTGTTCTGGGTCAAAAAAAGGGTTAAAATGTTGTGCATCCAAAAACCAAAGCAGATCTTTTCTGGACAAGCAAATCGAGTGAATGCCGTTACATGTCAATTCACCTTAAGTGAATATTTATTTAAAATACTTAGAAAAACTAACTGTCATTAAAATAGTAACTGAATTGTCGCAGTCTCTAAAGTTATGTCATCAGTGACAAATACTTAATAAAAATGATGGGAAAAAAGTCAATTTACTAGTAACATTTAAAAATAAATTATATGTTATATTTATATATAGCAATATAATTATATATTATATTTAGTTGTTTAAGTATGCCATTTAGAAGATGGGATAGCAGAAAGCTATGAAGCTGCATTTGGGGCACCCTTCATGGAAGAGTGACAGACTTGTCATCCTTCTGTTTTGGTTTGTGTTTTTCTTGTGTCACATTGGAGGGGAGGTGGCACATCAGAGCCAAAGAAGCCAGTTTGTGATACAATTTTCATTCCACTGAATAACTTTCCACAAAAAGCAGCAACATTGACTACAACGTACAGCAATTCATATTAAGAGCATGTAACATTGCAGGACTGGGAGCAACTTGTGGTCACGGGAGTTACAAAAAAAAAATTGTGAAAGGAAGGGATTGTGTTATCAATGCTTGTGCATTGCATATTGCAATTGCACATAATTTACAGCTTAGGCATGCATACAGTAAATGTATTGTTTCTAAGATATATTCAAACTTTTTTTATGATATGCAGATTTGCATTATGTTTTGTAAAAGTACCTAAATGCTCTGCTGCACCATTTGAATAGAACTGAGGTGAATAAGGTTGTGCATGTGTAACAGCGGGTGTTATTTGTCTCAAGTGCTTCATATACTTTCAAAGAGCTGAAATGAATGCCTCCAACTATATAGGTCTTGCTAGAACACTGCAAGGGACCCTGAATTTTTGGTTTTTGTTGATTTAACATTTAGCATTGTTTCCCCCATCCGTCCTCTATGTCTTTGAAATATAATCCCATTTCAGTACTGAATATTTCTGGAGTATGCTGGCATGTGAGCCTAAGTCAGGTCAAAACCAAGCCTCACCTAGTCATTTATTGCTGTCCAAAATAGCACTACAAACATGGGCTTCAGAAAGTGCATAGCAAAATCTAGGACAGATATCAGTGAAGGCACCTGCAAGGATCTGCTGAGCAAGTTTTTCCAAATTGAGTTTGCAAACTCAACTGATGTGAAATTACAACTCAGTTTTCAATTACCCACCAGGCAATACAAATTTTAAAAATGCTATAGAAACCTATTTATTTATTTTCATTGCATGACATTTTGACAATTTGTGTAGTGGGGACCAAATCCAGGTGACTTTCCATTACCTCTATAGTAAATATTAAAACTAGGCTTATTAACCATTTGGAAAGGAGGTCAGGTAGGACTCACAGTGTCTTAACTTGCAATATAGATGCATCTTTAATGCACTTCAACCACCATAAATCCAGATTAAGACTATAAGGAGTCTTTGACAGTCTTATAGTATTGAGTCAGTACACAGTGACCTATCGATATATTATCAGTCTTTTTTTTTTCTAGCTAGTAATTTACATAATTTACACAGTTGTAAATAATAAAGAACTAGTCACCAAAAATACTAATCAATTTCTATTACATACTAACACAAAGATTTATTTTGCCTCAAGTCACAATGTTTCTCATGACACAAGTCATGAGAATTTCTTCTGCTCTTTGAGTCTGTTAAAGTTGGATCATCAGACAGCTATAGTGCTTGGAAGTTGATTGTACACAGTAAACAAAGTGATGCTCTTCTAGAAATATGCTGGATTTACTGCCTGTTTTTCTTGAAATATTAGTTCTTTGAAATCATTATTTAGGCTTAAAATTCAAACTAATTTCTGAATGGGGGAGTCAGGAACATAGCACCTTTTTACAGGGGATTTTTTCCCTTCCCACTTCACCCCAAATTTCTAGAAGAGGAGACGTTTTCATGATGCTTCTGAAAATGCACTTCAGAAGTTCTGAGGACATAAACTGGTATTTTCCATTCTGTACACTGTACCAGTACCAAGATCACTATGATTTCAAGGGCACTTGAGCTGCTGCTTAGGTACATAGAGATATTTCAGGTCAAACTGAGACATTCAGAAACCGTCAAAGCAGTAACTAAACTTGTCTATGGTATCTCAAATACAGCTTGTAACTTATCATGCCTGCTAAAACTTCCAGTTACATTGAGGTTCCTTGTGTTTAGAGACTGTAAAATATATGTTTTTTATCAATTACTTTTTACAGATTACTTTTTTAGCAAAAGCGCTTCTAATTCTCATTTCCAAATAAGAAAATGATTATAACTCTACATAGATTCTCAAATTTCTGAACCATAAAAGTAGTAATAAAATTTTAGTTGACCTTATTTTAATATTTTGATATGACATTTCTATTGCAAGTTGATCAACTGATGACATATTTAATGCAATAGCTAGACTATGTAAGATATGCAAAACTGTGAACTTGCCTCTAATTATCAATACTGGGTCACTAAAATATTTCTATATTGATTTTTCATCCTAATTTCATAAGTAGTTCTTGGCATAGCTTTATGCTGAACCTCAGCACTTTTTTAGAAGACTATGAATTCCAAATACATGTTTTTCTTGATGGAAACCTGACTAGTACAGCAATTTACCTTTCACAGATTCCAGAAGAAGTCAAAGCAAACTGCCTAAATCTCATTGCAAGACTGTCTGAATCGAGGAGTCTGGCTCTGAGGTTACAGTATTTCGGACTTTATGGTGCCAAAACCTTATTGCAGCTTTTTGTAGTGGAAAATTACAGCAATCTCATGTTATAATATTATAGCTATTAAATCAGCCCATTACAATACTGGGTAATCAAATAATTTGATCAACTGTTCTTATTCACTAGAATCTCCCTTTTATGTTTAAGAGATGAGTTTAAATTGAAATTTGTTTGGTGCATCTTAATTTCAGTCAAACCAAGTGCCACTGACAGGCTCTGTCCTTTGAAAAACTCTTCCTAAAGAGGAAGAATTCCTTAATGCTTAATGAGACTGATGAAGCTTAATTACTTAATGGAACCTGTTGATGATTCACTCAAATATATATTAGTACCTCAAAAAAGAGAGAATTCACCACTCTATGATCTGGCTAAGCAGAAAGCATTTCTGTTGCTCTCTGCTGATAGATGGCAATGAATCCACATGAATAATTAAGCATTGGTTTTCTTTAAGATATGACTGCATTTATGTTGGAAAAAGTTAATTTTGTAGCCATATATACGATTATCTAGAAGCTGAAGGGAAAAAGTCTAAATGTCTAAACTCTTTGAAATTATTTTACTAAAGATTTTTTTTAATAGAAATTTACACTCATGTAAATTTGATAAAAACAATTTTGGTTATAATTGTATGCCAAAATGTTAATATTTATTTATTTATGCCTCTTTCTGTTTTAAACACCCTTACAAAGATTTTTTTCCTTACACTTTCAAAAGAGTCTGTTAATTTTGTTACCCATTATGACAGTGAAGGTTGATAAAATACTCGACAGGAAAGCATGCAAAAGTGAGGATGCTCTTCAAAACATACACCTTTTCTACGGTGCAAACCTGACCAAAGTATTAATTGATAATGTGACGAATAATACATATTAATTTCTAGACCTTCATTATTCCCAGAGATTAAAATTCATACTACTATGGGTAACTTCAATTACTTGAAATGGATGTAGCTGCTAACACTATCTGTTTTAAAGTTTGTTTTTGGGATTATAGTGATAACAGGTGCTGGACTAATCTATATATGAAGCATTGAGCTGCCTTTGAAGGGAGGCAGAATAGAGTAGCATTATTCAGTAGAAATGGCAGATTGAGATCCTCCCAGCCTCCATACTGCAAGCAAGGGGGAGGACTGTAAAGTAAAGTAAGGAGGCCTCCAGGATGAGTACGGAGATGTGCAGGGGGGCAGTTTGTTCAGTGCATCTGCAGCAAATTTTCCACAAAGTCAGTTAGCTTTTTCTGGGAAATCAGCTTCTTGTCATCCCTACAAACTGTGAATTTGCTTGCTTTTTTTTAAAAAAAAAAAGGTTTCTTGGACCTCTAAGTAAGTCATCTTCAAGCATATGGTTTGCAGCTGACTTCTGTTTGTGAACCTTGCTCTGGTTTGTCTCTTCATCCACTTCTATGGGATGAAATGTACTGTCTACCTGTAGGACATATGGTGTACTTTGAATTAATTGAAAGCAACTCTTTTTACATGTGTTTCCAGAAGAACTGAAAAGTCCCATTTTCC
>JAVCKT010098131.1:0-11002 GCA_032273925.1 Rhynchotus rufescens
AAGAAGTGAGACACATATGGGTTAATAGAAGTTGTACTTTTCTAAAATAGTGCTTTTTGATTTTTTAATACTGAGATACACAACAAAAATGGCAGTATATCTGGGGCATTTTAAGCTTTCCCCAGTATATTCTGTTTTGGAAACTTTATCTGTGCTACTGCTACTCCCCAGCTTTCCTTTCATTTGTCCTCCAACCTTAGCTTCCCATTGCCGTGGTTCTTGTTGCCCACCTGCTCTCTAGGATCCTGCAGTG
The DNA here is from genome assembly GCA_032273925.1 of Rhynchotus rufescens. Taxonomy (NCBI): domain Eukaryota; kingdom Metazoa; phylum Chordata; class Aves; order Tinamiformes; family Tinamidae; genus Rhynchotus; species Rhynchotus rufescens. The sequence continues at coordinate 254 of JAVCKT010098131.1, forward strand.
GCCTTGTCACAACTGTCCTACCAGTTTTGTGTTATCTGGATAACTTATAGGGCAGCAGATCCCTGCTGACCTCAACCCTTTTGTGCTTCTGTGACTCTTGCACTGTATTTCAGCTCTCGTAACTTCTCTCATATTGCCTTGGTCCCATTTCTTTATTACAGTCATTCTGTGCTAGATCTTATTTATACCTCCCTCATTCTATTTGTCTCTGGGACATGTGAAATGCTTTTACTGTGCTTCTGGCTGGAGGAGTCTCTTGGAGGTTCTGCGTACTGAAGTAGCAAAGGCTGCTAAAAAAGTACAACCAGCAGGGACACTGTATATGGAAGGCAAGAATTTTTCCTTAGATTGACTTTGCTAGGATTTGATCCCAGGCCCTCCTATGCCATCCTTCTGGGTGCTGAGGTGTCCTGTTGTCCTGCTGTTCCCTCTGTGCCCTGGACTTTGCTTTCATCCTTCTTTCCTTGTTCCCTCTGGTCTTTCGGTACTGTTCATATTTGCTCCAGTTTTGCAGCCTTGATTTATAAACCTCTTTATCCTCTCCACCGAGAGTTCTAGACAGGTCATCTTCTGTCATTTCCCCTAGAGCTTTTGTGAGTTGCTGAATTAAATTAGGATCACCATTTTTAAAACCTTACTTTCTAGGGCAAAATAGAGCAATGCGTTGCCACAGAAAACTCATAGGGTTTGTGGATTTGCTTAAAGAAGGAAAAGGAAGAAAAGCTGATGGCAGGTGATGACAGTCTCTCTGGACCACAATAAGGAATTTATTATCACAAAAATCATATGTTATTTAATGAAGAATAAGATGAAGCCAAATGCAATTGATGACTTGGGCTATCTACCCAACAGTCCAGATAATCACTACTTAGGTCTTATAGCATTAGAATGATGAAAAGGTTATTCTCAAATTAAGAAAGAATTAGTTAAATGCATAACTGTATTGGGCCTGTAAAGCATTTGAAGGAATAAAGTACTTAAGGTCAGAAGGTCCTTGAAGAACTATACAAACAAATAACAAGGTGTGACTGCATTTTAGATAGATTTTAGATATATTTTAATGAATAATCTTGATAAAAGTAGGAGATAAATCTTTAACTTATTTTAGCTAACCAAACAGAGGAAAAAGGTACAGGCATCTGTAAATAAGAGGAAATAGGAAGAAGGGAAGGCTGTGATCTAATTGTGTAGAACAATTCAGAGAAATTCAGGAAAAAGAAGTACCCCTTACAAAACCTTAGTAAAGCTGGTAGAAAAGAGTAAAAATTACTGTTTCTAGACAAAAAAAAAAAAAGCAAACAAACAAAAACTCAAAAAAGGATAGAGGTGATTTTGAAGACTTAACAATAAATAATCAGTTCTTTTGATTCACTGAAAGCTGAAATCCTGTGGAAAAAATCAGTCGCTGGACTGCCAAAAAAAAATTCCAAGAGGATAGATGCAAAGTTTTTACACGTCTCCACAATTTTCACTATAGAGCATGTTACAGTGATATTCTGTTACCTCTTATCTTGCAGTTGCTTTGACAGTCCTGTGTCATGAGAGTCTGGAAGGATGGGATGCAAATAAATCAGTTCTGAGTGTTGTGAGAACAGCAACGTTTTCATTCAGATGCTGAGAAATAAATGCCTGACTTACTAATAAAAGTATATTGCTCAAATTAAAAGCACAGCTGATGCTTGATCAGTGCATGATAATTCTTCATCTCACCTGTTCTCAGGAGGTTGGATATTGTTTTTCAGGGTTTCTGTTCTCATTAAAACTTTTGGCCTATGACTGAGAGGAAAATTAAGTGCATTTGAATGAGAGACCTGTGCAAGGTAGCTCTTAACTCAGATCTGCTGCTCAGAAGAGCAGGACCTCTCTAGCTGCAATATTACTTATAAACCTTATCCAGTGTATTTCTTCAGCTGTAGTTCTTGGAGTTCTTATTCCATGCAAAAACTCAGCCTTCACTTATTGCTGTTTTAAACAACTTAATAGAGAAAACTGTGGAGATGTGGTTCTGGTTGCCCCCTAAAATTTGAGAATAACAAAATAAAAAACATCTTAGTAAGCTATTCCTTTATTTCTGAAGGCCTGGGGGATTGTCAGTCTTCTGAATATTTATGATCCAGAACATTCATATCAGTGTGATATTGACTCAGATAGACAGTGGTGAAAACAGATGTTCACATCCTCGGCAGTTTAATTCTATATTTAAACAGGTGTTGCACCAGCTGTGATTCCTCTGCTTTTCTTACTTGCAATAACATGGGAGCTACAGCCACACTTTGACCCTCCCTCCTGTTAGTCAAAAGAGAAGGAAGCCCGAGACCCCAGTAGAGTCGCTGGCCTCTTGGAAGCCCGGCTGAGTGGAACAGAGCTCCCTGGCTTGAAGAGACTTGCCAGGTTTCAAACCATAGTGACTCCTTGACTAATGCCTCATTTTGCCTCACTGGAAAGCAGTTAATTTTGTTAACAGGAGCAGGGAAAAATTCATCTCTTCTGCAATTCATCTGTTGAAATAAATCTGTCTTTGTACCAGAAGATATAATGTCTTTAAAAAACAGTGTTGGCATGCTCCTTGGAATTGGAGATCAATGGGCCTTACTTCAGGACCAAAAACTCAGGTTTAAAACTTGAGCGTTTGTCTTTAACACAAACCTCTGTATATTCCTGTTTTTGGTGATGGTGCTGTTCTGTTTTGTCCTACAGCTGTCGGACAAATTGCCCAAATTCCTGAAAAAGAATAATGTGTTCTTGATTGTAGTTCTGTGGGTCTCTCTGAGATCTGAAATTAGGAAACGGAAGCAAGAAGCTTGGTGCTCTGCCTTCAGGAGCTAGGAGAGGCAGGGAGGGCCGCAAGGCTTTGCGTGTAAGTGCTCCTTTTTACTGCCTTTGGCAGCTATCTTTGGTGTGTGTATATTTATATGTGCATATGCATATATATATATATATATATATAATAGTTAGTGTTAATTTTCTGTAAGAGATAAAAAGAAGATTCCACCAGCAACCTCCACCTTATCCATGAAGGTAGGAGGGCTACCTTGGAGAATGGTTGTGCAGAAGGTTTTTAGGACAGTTCTATGACCAGCTCAGGGCAGAGGCAACAGTTGCTTTAGGGATCTTTGGGTTCATGTCCTCCTGGTCAGCCAGTGATTGCCCCAGTCATTAATTTAATAGATAACTGTATCTTATATGAAATTGTAAGAATAGCATTTGGAAGACACCACATTTTTGTAGAAAATAGGAAGATTTTTGAATAGCTGTTGCTATATTGCTGTGGCTAGGAAGTTATGCTGCATTTATGGTGATGGTGAATGGAGAAGGTCTTTGCCTCTCAACATCTCTCAGTTGTCTGATTTCATTGGTTAGGTGAAGATTTGGGGCTGGGCCCAGTAGAGCAGGAAGGAGGAAGGATGCTTCCCTGTCTAGTGCCTTGGAGGTTAAATGAGACACTATTATCCTGGTTAAGAATATGAGGTGCGAGGTTCATAGAGAGAAATTGAATTCATTTTCTGCAAACAAGTCGCTCATTCAAGTTCTGTTCTCTGTCCAGTGGGATTTGGGGTCATTGTGACATATCCCTCTCTGCCAGCAGCCACTCATCAGGTACATGATACTGGGCACAGCTTTCACCATTTGGGCTGGTGAAGCTGTGCCTAATATTTATGTATTTCTCTTCTCTAATTAGAGAAGCTAGTTTGCAGTGTTTGCAACTGCTGGAGACAAATGTGAAAATCTGGTTTAAGGGTAACTCAACCCAAAGCCCTCTCAGAGGATATAAGATCTCTGAGGGACACTCTTGTAAGAGGTAGCTAGACATTGGCTATAGGAAAATAAACTATTCTAATAACATGGATAAATTCCTTGGCAGGCAATTACCCGTTTCACATATTTCAAAGCACCACCAGAGCTGTGGTGTTCCTGGATTGCCCACATCAGCCTGTGTCACTGGGGAGGAGCTGTCCGAGCCAACTTTGGTGCTCTGGGCATTAGTGGGCAGCCACAGGGTGCTTGGTTTAGAGCCAGTCCAGGCAGGTAGCAGTGCCCGAGGTGGGCGCTTCAGGAGGCGGCTGCAGCCCCGAGAGGGTTAAGTCCTTGTGCGCATTGCTGAGTGGGTGTCGGGCTGGGCTCCTCCCTCGCTTGCACTGACACAGCAGCTGCTCTCTGCAGCCCTGTTTGTGCCTGCGCATCCAAGATTCTCCAGGCATCCCGCATAGCGGCTGCTGCTTCCATGGGCCACTCGTCTCCGGACAGTATGGTACGTGTACATTCCTTCTGCTGCCCGAGGAGCCCAGCCTGGAGCTCCGAGGCTTTAAACGGGCTATGGACATTGTTGGTAGCTTTGCAGCAGACAAACCCTTAATACTGTTTGCAGGGGGTGGGGGGTGGGGGATTGAGACAAACAGTGCTGGCCTAATTCTTGGTCTAATGTTGTTTTTTTCTGTATAGAAATCTCATCAGCCAGGGTCAGATCTGGTTGATCTGGCTGCACTTGGCTTGTGGACCAGGTGCTCTTGCCCTGCTCTGCCTGGTTTCCTGGGATGAGCTGCTGGGTTTACTCTGCCCTGATACAGGAGGGGTAGGGGGGAATCTGCAGAGCAGGCCACAGCAGATATGTTTTTTCCTTCACTGAAATCTAATCCTCTTGGAATCAAAGGAGTGATTGGTGAACAGTGGAGGGAAGATGGCTAGAGGCAAGAAGGCCAGGTGGCTGCAGATAAAGATGAATTTTGTCATCTATGAGGACCTTGTCCATGCACAGCTGCCCTTGTCCTATGCACAGGAACAGAGACTGAATTCCCTGGCTGCTCAGCTGTTTACCCCACTTGTGTTGTTAGCTGAAACACAGAAAAGGATATGTTAACATGGTATAGAGAAGAATATGGAGATGTTCTGCCTGTCATGGACTTAAGGAGTGATGAAGTGTTTTGATTTATGTTGTTACGGTCTTGCGTGAAGACAATTTGCTACTGAGGCAGAGATGAGGTGGCAAAAGGCATCTCACAGGCACTGCCTTGGAGCAAGGCTTGGAAAGACAGTATTAAGGTCTGTATCACTGTCCAGCTCAGCGCTGATGCTGCAATGAGACTAAAGCCAGGCAGGAGGGGGAGGGTTGTTAAGGTGGAATGACATGGTGTCAGTGAGCTAGATGGGAGATAAAGGACCCTTTCGGACATGTCTCCCGCCTGTGATGCTGCACACTTGCACATGATCAGCAGAAGTCCTGAAACAGTAGTAGTACCTCCACCACAGAAAGCCAAAAAACATCCCTATCCCTTCAGCTGGAGAGGAAAAACGGAAGATTCTTCTGAAATGTGAGTGATCCTGCTGCCTTTCTAGGCATCAGTGCAGGAGAAATGACCAGGCTAGGAGATTTTGGTCCTGCTGGCTACAGTGAGGCATTTAGTTCTTCCACATGAGGAGCACTTCCTTTCCCCAGCATTTTCCTTTGTCATCCCTCTCCCTGCTCTGCTCCTGTGTCGCACAGCAGTGTCTGGGCCAGCTCCTCCCTTTGTGCATTGCTCTGCTGCATCCCTGGTGCTACCATGTGCTGATGACCCACCACATACCACTGATGCACAAGGGTCTACTTTCTTGGGGCATCTTTGGTTTCCTCTAGCGTTGCAGCTAGCAAACATCTTGTTAAAAGCATTAGATCATCTGTAGGCTAATGTTAAAATTGGCTGGAGTATTCCAAAATAGGGCCTTTCTCTGTAGTGTCCAATGCTAGAGGAACTGGTGCAGGGTCTGATGTGTCGCAGTTTGGGCTGCAACAGCTAATATTGGTCTGAGACTGCTACAGGGACCGCAACAGAGAGGAGAGGGAGACACTGAAAGCAGTCTGTGGTAGCACCAACAAAAGCCTTCTTAATCGAGATGGCGAGAGCGGCCGCCCTGGCTGGGACATGGTGACACGGCGGGGGGAGCGCGGCGGGGAGGAGCGCGGCTGCTGCTCGCACACGCAGACGCGCGCGCGCACACACACACACTGCGGCAAATTCTGCAGCTGGTGCCTGCTGCCTTCTGACTGCAGAAAACACGAGTTCCACTTTAAACTCTCTGATCTCCAAAACGAGGCTGTTTCTATTCCAAGAAGCTCTTGTCCCGGTATGAAATGCCTTGGGGGCTTGGTGCTCTGCAGAGTGATAGAGATTGCTCCTCTTCCATGGGTCTGGGGACCCTCTGAGGTCTGTCTTCACCCTTTCTTCTGCCTGTCAATAGGGTGCACCCAGGCTGATATCTGTCCTTGTACCTCCTCCAGCAGCAACCTGCTGTGCAAAGGCAAAGAACCGTTTTTGATCACCTTTTCTTTGACAGGATACATCTGGGCCTGAATACTGTGCACCCAGAAGAGGCTGCTTCTGGCCAGATGGCTTGTGCAGTTGCTATGTACGCTATCACAGGCTTTCCACTGGTAGCTTATGTGCAAGGGAGAGACCAGCAGGCCCTCAGGACATGCTATGAGAAGCCAAAGGAGAGAACATTGTCTGGTGGGCACAGAGGAGCTTTGCAATAGCAACTAGCCCCAAAGTAAAGATGCATCTGCTCACTATGAAGTCTGTTAGGTGAAAGTACTAGGGAGGGAGGGGAGGTAATACCACTGGTCTGATGGGCAGTCTCTGTTCATGGCAGGAAAAAGGGTCAATTGTGTGAATGCTAATCCTTGGAAATCATTCTAGGGATTATTTAGGGCACAGAAAAAGATGATTCTCTCTCCCCCTACCCCCTGTGCAGATTCTGAATTGCTTACAAGTCCATGTCATTCTGGACTCCAGAAGAAGTCTTGTCAGTGTTAAGAGGAAAGACTATGTAGATACTATTTTGGGTCTAACATTTCTCAGTTTGTGTTCTCTTTCTCTGCCTCCCCTTAGAGCTGCTTGATTGAATTATGTGGTTTGCTTCTACAAGTGCATATACTTTGTCTTGGGAGAGAAAACTTTCCTCCTGTTAAAGAGGTGTATCTTTTGTGCTGAGAAGGAAGACTTTTTTCATCCAAGGACTTATAATTTTTAGCTTGATTTCTCAGGAAAATGATTGGCTATTCTGTCTGTTTACCACTAATAATTCTTGAATCCATCATATAATTTGAACCCCTCTTGAAATAGGAGAAGTATTAAAGGCAACAAGTTTCTACAGGTTTTATGAAAACTGGGGGGGCAGCAGAGTGATCCATCTCAGTGCCTGCGCTGGGATATAGTGTGTGTTGTTTGGCCTGCCATCTGCGCAGCATACACCACACCACCACCAGCATACACCAGACAGGTAACAAACATTGTCTCTGAGTCTGATGCCACTTAACTGTCTGGTAATTATGACTCATGGGAGAATCTGAGGATTTTGCAGTGGATTGCTGAGAAGTCCTTCATCAATTCCTTGGCTAATGAAACCTCTTAGTTCTGTATCCATCTCTTCAGCAAATTCCTGTCCTTCCTAGGCTTTATTCACGAATGAACTTGAGCACCGGTGTCCTTGACAAGCAGGTTCTCAGCTTTTCTGGAATTAGCCTTTAAGTCTCGATGGACCTCTCTAAAATGGACAGAACATTCCAGAGTGGTTTTTTTTTTTTTTTTTTTTTTAAGGTTAATGCAATTCCAATTGACCTCTATCTTTCTGAAAGCATTATTATTCCAGTTTCTATGTTTGGAAAGAAATGAATGGGCCCTTCCTTCATTTTGAAAATATACCTTGAATATTTCTTCTGGGAGGAGGAAGATTGATAATCTCAAACAGGAGGAGGCATGTAAGCCACGGAGCGGGGAAGATGTCTATTATCACATGTCCCGCTGTGTGTTGTTCTATTACTGCTTTTCATGAGCCTGCTTGTGAAGTACCAAAATCTCCCACAATTTACTTCTCTCAGTGGTGGGGATTCGCAGCCAGTTCATTGTGTTCTCTGGGGCTCTAGCTTTGTGCAATGTAATACAACTTTTGTAAACTTATTTTATCTTTTGAGATTCTGGAGAAGTTTTAAGAGGAGGAGGATTGACCTGCAGTCACCAGTCCCCACATGTGAAAATGTATATTTCTTTAGTATGAATTAAAAGTGAAAATAAACCACAGAGCTTTGGCAGATCTAGCATGTGTCAGACCCCTCTTCCTATGGGATAGACTGCGCCACTCTCCTCACTCTCCAAATATGTCAGCTAAGTGTCTCCAGCATCTATGCTTTAATAAAATGATTGCTATTGAATATGTTTACAGAATACTTGACCTGAAAGTCTCATAACCTTGGAAAGGAGAGGGCCTTCCTGTCTCAGGGATACTGCAGCGGTAAGAAAACAGCAATGCCAGCTGCAGGAAGTGAACAGCAAAGCTACAGTTCCCTCCAGGAGGCTTGTCCAGAAGTGGTGCTGTATGACTGCATAATAGGCTGGCATTTCCTAACTTTGGATATTTTAGAAAAGTCTGTTTGGTTCTTTCCAGTGAATAGATCAAGACTGTGTAGACTTCTTCACAATGTGCTTTAAGTACTAATAGGTTGTGATAAAAATGCATAGCACTGTAACTGGGAAGTCTAGATCATGTTTTTCCTCTGCTAACTTTGATATTTAAGAAAGTTTTGCTCAAATTTTCCACTTGCTGTAGCTGATCTTTTATTTTGCTAGGATACCAACCAGCTCTGTTCTCTGTTAACTACCAGTGCAGAGTCCTTAAATAATGGAGGAGGAAGCTAGAAGAAAAAGGCCATTAGTATGTTCATTTTGAAGGCCGCTTGAGGAATGTCAGTAGGCCATAAAGCACTCATGGTACTAATATCGTAGAGAAAAAGTGGGCAAGAAGCCTAAGAAGGCTAAGTTTATGTCCCAGAAAGCCTCCTAAAATGGCATAAGAGGGGCAAGTTGCAGTACTTGTGCAGAAATGCAAATTCTACCCAGAGCTTGTAAGAAAGAAATGGCTTCAAATAGATATGATTCCTTTCCTTGGTGAGAAAACACTGGGCAGGATGGTTCTCAGTGGTTTTGGTCTATACAAAGTCTTTTTGAAGAACCAGATTGTACAATGCAGATTTTGGTGCAATTCACAACTATTTAATTTGATTTGCCTAGGAGTTTTAATTGTTACAGCGTTTCTTTCCTGTTTATTGGCCCATATTGAAAAGCAGAAGGGATCAGTGGAGGGGAATGGGGGGTTGTTATGGAAAGGTTCAGCATGGCTCCCAGGAAGCTGAATAAAGGAGGAAATCTGACGTAAAGCTGTTCTTGGTTTTGGAGGCCTCTTCTAGTCCTTTTCATTTTCCCAAGTCCCGTCCTTGACTTGAAGATCCCATGATGCTTCTGCAGGCTGAGAGAGTCTTGGCTGGACTGGATGGGAGTCATGTCCTGCTAGCACATCAGGCTTCAGTGGGCTTGGTGAAGGGCAGATGGGCTGGCTGGTGAGAGGTCCTGAGTGACTTGTTACTGATATTGAAGGAAGACGATATTCCTGCTCTGATGGCAAGAGCAAGTCATCTCTTTCCACATGCCTCTTCTTTCTGTCCTGGCTAGACAAGGCCTGCATTTACCAGCAGAAAGGACAGGTGGCTTTAAAGCTATGCACTTCTAAATAACTCCCTTCATCCCATTCACTGTACTTCATGCACCAAATCCCAGGAATCCAGACCATGCAGAGAAGTTATCAAGTGGCAATTAAATCCAAGAGTGCAAAGTCAAAATATATCAGCAAAGAAAGATGTCGGAAGAGGACAGCTGCTTTTTCTTAAGGACCGGCAGAAGACAGCCATTCTGTGCTTTCTTGTCCCTGCCACGTGCATCTGCAGGTGGTTTAATAGTTATGTCTTCTATGGAGATGACATTCAGCAGGTCACTTCCCAGATAAACAGGTGGAAGAGAAGAAAAGCTATAAGAATGAGATTATCGACAGGAGGGAGTGAAAAACAGGTTTTAAGATGTCTAGACAGATACTAGAAATCAGAGATACAAATTTTAGGCTGTAAAGACCTCTGAAAAAGACTCTTCCCAGAAGTGTAGTCTCTAAATCAGCAAGCAAGGAGACATGTCAGAATGTTTCCTTATTTGTGACCATCATCCCCTCCCGAACACAACTAAGTTTTATCAACCTATGACATTGTCTTAAACATGAGATCCACAGTGACATTTCATATTGCATCATTAAAAAAAAAAAAAAAAAAACAAAAAAAAGTTATCAGTTCTGCACCTTACAGGAATCTTGTCCCTGAAATCTGGAACTAGACATCTGCCTCAGTGGCAGCAGTAACATTTCTGTGGCATCTTCTGTTCAGGGACTAAAAGCAAATGGCTGCTATTTCCATTACACTGGAAACATGGAAAACATGAGAAATTAGTTTGGTTTCCAAAGGGATCATCTTTGAGTTTGTCAAGGGCTGGTGGGGAGAGAGCAGCAGGCAGGAGAACATCGCAGAGAGTGTTCAGGTTCCTTTCCATGGATTTAGCTGGAGACATTTAAGAAGTTATAGCTCCAGCTCTTTACAGCTGGAGATAATGTTCCAATGCAGAGCTGTAGTGATTGGGATGACTCAGGTATTTCTCATATGAAGAAAGTCTGAGAAAGCTAGGGCTGTTCAGCCTGGAGAAGATTGAGCAGGGGGGTAGATCCTATCAGAGCATTTAAATATTGGGAGAGTGCAGTGAGGATGGGGACATGCTCTTTTCAGTGACAGTGGCAAAGCAGGATGCAAAGGGTACAAACTGGAACACCAGAAGAACAGGCTGCCCAGAGAGGTTGTGGAGTCTCCTTCTTTGGAGATCTTTAAAACCCGCTTGGATGCAGCCCTGTGCC
>JAVCKT010098133.1:0-11002 GCA_032273925.1 Rhynchotus rufescens
TCCAGGCCCCTGATCATCCTCGTAGCCCTGCGCTGGACTCTCTCCAGCAGCTCCACATCCCTCTTGTCCTGGGGAGCAAGACTTAGGCCTTTTTTTGTAGCCTGAGCAAAGACTCAGCCTTTCTTTTGTAGTTACCAAATCAACAAATATTAGCTGATCTCTGCCCTGCAAGTAGATTTCCTGACAACTCCAATTCAGTGAACAGAATAAAATCAAGTTTCGAGACATGGCGAGGCCTGATGAGCGATCAGTGGTCTTCTTTTGCATCAGAAGTAGTAGAATAAATTTAGCTTATGTGTAGCTTTGTGCTTTTGGAGCCTATGGCTAGACTGCTTCAGGCACCAAAGTTATCTCATTTGAACCGCTAATGTAGATTTTTTTGCAGTTCTGGGAGTGTGTAGGAGGATGCTACACGCTGCAGACTGGGGCTAATTCTTAGTCCCTTTTACCCCTTTTGTTCAGTGGAAGTTCCTCATGCACACCTAGGTTTGTAGTCTGATAAAACAGAGGCTTAGGTGGACTTCAGAACTGAAGTTAAATGAAAGAAATTAAACTAGCTATTCTCTTTCCTTAATTTTGCTTAATACAATGGGTTTGCTTTTTTTTCTTTTTAATATTGTACTTTTCTCAGTCATTGAGAACAGCCGTGTTTAATGAGCTGGAAATTAAATAGGTCAATAAAATGTTACCTGTATGATTAGCGAGAACCTACTGGGTATGCAAGTATGATTAAGAGTCCTAGTTTCCTGTAGTTAGGCTTGAATGAGACGGTATGTATAATTAAGAAACTATTTAAGAAAATAGTTTGGGGAAACAGAAACTAACTTTCTGTTTAGCATTCAACAAATGGAAAGGAAAAGATATTTAAAATAAAAATAACTTCTAGAGAGTAAGTGCAGACAATCTACAGTAAATGTTTGGATAGGTGCAGGGTGTGAGCCGGCCCGAGTAGGCTTGGCTTGGAAAGCTGTCTTAGAATCAGAATCAAAGGCTGCACTTGATATGGGCAAAAATCAAATGAAGGGGAATACATATGGAAACAACATTTATTTCATCTGTTGTATGTTTTTGGTGAATAAGAAATAAAGCAGAAGCAAATCTAGACTCATGAAATTATGAGCATATATGAGCAAATCTAGACACTAAATGAACACTAAATTAGACAAGTCAAATGTTTTATATTGACAAAAAGAGATTTTGAAAGAGATTTTGACAGATGAGCATACATGGCACTGTATATTTGAGTGACTAGGAATCATTAATGTGTGGACCAGGATATTTGATATATCAGACATAAGAAGTTTGTATGTGCTTAAGCTGTTGAGATTATAGCACCTGCAAAAATTAATTGTATAAAAAATATAATCAAAGCTACTGGTAAAAGACAGCATCGAGATCTGTAATAATAGCAAAAGGAAATAATGAAAGAATCTTTAAAAATAAATACATTATAATGGAAAGAAAGAGTGAAGCAAGCAGAACCTAGAAGGAAAAAGGAAAAAAATATATTATTGTTTAATTTGAAACTATTTCCTTAGCCCTCTTTTAATCCTTTAGCAGATATTTCATAGGGAACATTTATCTTTGCAGCTTTTTTGTGTGCTAGTGATGGGGCGTTAATGAACTACAATTTGGTACTGTACTGGAGCATATGGCCACACTGTCTGTTTTTGTTATTTTGATCATTTTAAACTTGCATCAGTGCATAGAAATGGGGTGAAAGGTATTTTCTTTGGCAAATATGAAAAATAATGTGTAGATGTCATCAGTCTGCTATATGATTTTGGAACAGGCAACACAAAGGAGACTATCCTAATTCAAATTCATTTTAATGTTTTCATAGTTGGTTTTTGCACACTTATTTCTATTTCGGCTTATGCACATTTGTTTCATTTTGTTAGACTATATCTCTTTCAAAAGGTACATGAAAAATAGACCTTTCATCACAGATTCCTATTTTCTGGCCTCCAGATAACTCAAAGGTATCCAGGTATCCATTAGAATGTAAAAAACTGATGATACAGAAAAAAAAAGCTGATCCGAGCCTTCTATTGCTATTAAGGTCATCTTTTGGGAGAGAAGAAAGATTTTGTTCTGCTGTCTTTTCTTCTTCCAATACCTGTCTTCTACTCAATGTGATTTCCATTAGACATGAGTCTAAACCAAAGATTGAAGACCTACACTTCTAGATAATTAAAAATGGAATTCATGTTCATATTTTGCATCTGAACCATTCATACTACAGTAATTGAATTAATTTTCTCTTTTTTTTTCAATCCAGTAATTTATCCTCACACGGGCAATGAATGTTGATGTCCTTGATTTTACTTTTTATTATATCTTTTCCTTTATTACCACAATCCTCAATTGCATTAATAACAGAAATGTTTATCATTTTATCAAAAATAAAAACAGTAAGTGAGTAAGCATAGTTACGAGGTAATAGCAGTATTTTTTCCGTAAGGATCTACCTCATTCTGACCATTAGATTAGCTAAAATAAGACAGAACTCCTCTGTCAAGTGCTTACGCTTTCAAAACTAAGGTAGTGGGCAATGGGCATTTAACACAGGTTATAGGATCGTAGAATCATTGTGGTTGACCTTCAAGACCTTCAAGACCTTCAAAGATCATTAAGTCCTGCTGTAATTGAACCAAGAATTTGGCTTGAGCCATGCTGCTTCGCTTGAGGTGGCCAGGTCCTTTGGGAGAGAAGCAGACTTTGCTGTGGGGCAAAGGCCTCTGCAGTGCACAGCTGAACTGAAGAAGGCAGCGGGGAGGTGCAAAGACCAGACAGAACTAGAAGACAGTTGCAGATGGGATGTACTGTCCTCCATACCTGTGTTTCCACTCTGGAGACTTCCACATGATGTGTATCTGCAGTTCCTCAGCCCTTCTCCCCTGCTGAACATGCCTTCCGTCTCCTCCCAGTGGTGTTACTCATAAATTTGCTTTGCACCAAGTGATGAAAGAAAAGCTTTGGCTTATTAGAGTAGCTTTGACTTGAAGAAAACCTAACAATACCTATATGAAAGTCACTAACGTATGTGCCACATCAGAGTTTAATCTCTTTATTGAGTGCTACTCTTCATGAGGAATCAGTGTGGTTACGCAGGATAAAGCAGTCATCAGTTCAGCTACAGGAAAAAAAGTAAGTTTATGAAGGGGCTTTTGATGTTTTCTTTTGGAACAAAAAATGAATAATCCTTCTGCTATTGACAGTTAAAAGAAAGATCACAAAAGAAGATGGCAAAACATCCATAGGAATAATAGTTAAGGAGAACAGAAACATGAAGAGGGCTGACATCTGCTCCTGTGATTCACTGACCCTAGCAGAATAGTTGGAGCCACTAAGTGATTTTAATCGTTTTCTCCTTGCAGATATATTATTTTTACTACTGCAAAGAAGAAGCCATTGCCTTTCATGTTTTAGGTCATAAACAGCCTCCTGAATCCAAATTTTGTTGATTGAATAGACAGGATTAAGAAACCATTAAGTATTTCTCATAATTACTAGGGCTACGATAGTAACATAGTACTTCAATTTATGAGTCTTCATTGCTTTCATTGGCTATTTGAATATCTTTTTCCACTCACTATCTAACTAAATGTGGGCAAGGACGTTGGTGACTGATGGATCTGTAGAGCTGGTGTCACAGTTCACTTCATTAAATCATTTCATAACCTTAGTAACAACTGAAAGGCAGAAGACTGACCCACGAATCTAACGCTAAGTTCATCTCAGTGCTACTACCTGACACCAGTTCTTCTTAACAGCCTTACTTTGAAGGGAAGTGAAAATTACCTTGATGGTTGTAGGAATACAGTATGAGGTTCCCATTTGGGGGGGTAAGCAGATACAGTGGTGTGTGTCATAAAAGCTCAGGATCTTGGCCCTTGGAGCAGGTTAGACATTGTGAGTTGCAGGCCTCTCAGGACCATCTAAATCTGGCCAAGCTGATCCAAACCATATTTGTCATGTTTACAGATGTGCCCCTAAAATAACTGAGTGGCCTTAATTGCCTTTATTAAAGGAAGACGTGGCAGTACAAGTATTCTCAGTAGAACCTTAGACTAACACCTAAATAAAATTGAGTTTTAATTTTTAAACTCATCAGTTTAAGTGAGTTACACCACAGGCTGTATGTGCTCTAATGAAGCATAATCTCATAATCTTAAAATGGGTTTATGCATTCCCAGCTCTCCTGTAGGTTTGATGGAGATACCCAGACCCAGCTTCTGCAATTGCAGAGTTACAAAGACAAAAGTTCTCCCTTCTTTAGGGTATATAGTGACAATAACATGAGCAATTACTCTTGTTTTAAATTGCAGAAGACACCATTATCTCCCATCACTTGTGAGAATCCAGAAGGTATCCTATTTTACTAACCCAAAAGGAAGGAAGGAAGGAAGGAAGGAAGGAAGGAAGGAAGGAAGGAAGGAAGGAAGGAAGGAAGGAAGGAAGGAAGGACGAAAACATGGGAAATACAACTGACAAAAGAGAACAAATCAACAGGCAACAGCAGAGAAATAAGATATGGTGTGAAATGAGTGGTTCAAGCAAGATTTGTCCAGCTCGTTATGGAACTCGTAACTTCCTCTTCCCACGGATGTATTGGTGTTTTCTCTGACCCGATGTATTGGTGTTTTCTCTCCACCTGTCCTTTCTACTCTCCTTGTCTCTTTGCCCAGCATCATCTGCTTCAAAAATGATAGAAGGAAGAAAACAGATTAAAGAGGGGAAAAGAGATGGTTGCAAAACAACATATCTCTACTCTTTCCACTTAAATTCCTGTACTATTAAAGAGCGAGGATTCTCCTGCAGCACCAGCTGCATTGTGCACCTAACTGCAGGAGAATCCTGCAACTGCAACTGCAAAGTGAAAAACTAATACATTTTTATCATTTTGCCGTGTACTAAAAGGCTGGCAGAGGCTGTCTCTGGCACAGGTGTTGCAAGTGCTCAGTGCCAACTCTTTTACAAATGTGGCAGCTTCACAACTGACTTCGCCAGTGGAGCAGAGAAAAATATGCATCTAAAATACACACAGCATACAATTCTCTGCATTTGTAATACTTTTTATAAAAGATTGGAGACTTTTTTTCCCCCGTGCTACAGAAATAATCCTTTTTCTGGGAGAAGAGACCAGTGAACCAGATGTGAACCAACTCTGTGAAATTCAAGCACCTAATTACATATGAAAGAAGAAAAGAGAGACTAGCCCGAATCCACAAAACCTGACTGTAACTCAGGGTAAAAAGCAAACCTAGGAATTCATCACACTGTTCTGAACATTCATAACATTTCCATCAACGGAAATAATTTCAATAAGGAAAATAAAGGAAATATTTTGATTAATGCACAGAGTGAATAGGTATCAGGTTATTAACAGAATTTAGCCTGTGTTGCTGCATCTTAAAGTTCTGGAGGGGTGAGAAATGAAGTCTATTCCAACTCTGTTTAATTTCAAGATAATAATTACAGTCTCTACACTTGACCAGCAAAGTCCCAATAAAATTCTCATTTTTAGAGTTTTGTCTGCAGATGCTCAGCAGAATTCATTAATCAAATCAATCCTAAAAAAAACATGTTGCCACACTTTAACTTCTTCATTTCTCTTATTTGTGGTGCTAAGACTTCCTTCTACCAGTTTAAAGGAAGCTTCTGTGAAATAGTAACTCTTAAATTTTCTATTAGGCCCTCATATATGTTTTTTTGAGTTGACTGATGCTCTGGTCATTAAGACTATGCTGCTACCCTTCATTCTCAGGCTTCTCAACAAGATGTGCTGATACTGAGGTGACCCAGCCCAAGCACTCAGCCTCTCAGCCTGAATAGTTCTCATGGGACCATTAATGAAAATGCAAAAAGAGAAATCCTCAAAAAGTCTCAGCAAAGTATCACTAGGTCAGTGTCTAAAAGCATGCCGTAGTGTGTCTATATTAGAGTACTTCTGTGTTAGCTCAGCAGGGAATTAACTTTGCCTTAAGACTAAGGCAAAGTAGGGCTCACATGAGAAACTGCAGTGAGGGATCTGTTCTAACAGGACTCAGGTTTGATGTTCCCGATCCGTTCTATCTGAACCTTGTTGTGATGGGCATACATCTTTTGGGATAAGCTGTAGTGGGTTTAGTTCTGAGGGTCTTTTCAGGAAACTTAGACATCAATATTTAGGAAGTTGAAGAGACTGGAAAACAGTAAAGAGTACAAATTAAAAGACCAACTGACAGAAAATAAAAGTAAAGAGAGAAAGTTAGAATAATTTGTTTATTATGCCACTAATTTGGGACCATTTCAGGCTGGAGAGCTATCTTCAGCCATTGCATACAAAATCAGTTAACCTAATGGCATGCCAGTGCAGGAGTGAAGACTTCACGTGAGGGGACGAAGCAAGGACGTGCTCTGAGAAGGTTCCTCTCTGCTGCTGTAACTCAAGTAAACGAGTCACTCATTCCAGAAGGGTGCATAGTCCAATCATGGAAGTGAGGTGGGCCACTTGCAGTGAAGTGAGGGGAAGTGAGATGTCACTTGCATCTGGTTGATGCAGGTGACAGTGGCAGTGACTGACTAACCTGCAGTTCCCGTGACTTATACAAGGAGACTCTTGTTCTGTGTGAACAAAAGGGTGATCAGACACCCACCTCTTCTTCCATTAACTGGTGCTTTTCCTGAGGTAGCCACAGCAGACTTTGGTAGTGATTATAATCTCAGTCCCCTCCGGAGAAGGGGAAATATGACTCAGGCTCCTGCAAACCAGAGCTGTTCATGCTGAAAGGCAGCGTTCAGGAAGCCTGGGATGCCAGTGAGATTTGAAGAAACAATTCTCAGGAAGGAAAGAAGAGGACGAACAAAATTATTTTAATTTAAAAAAATGCAGTTTGGCGAGAATTGCGAATAGCATCTCAAATCTGCCCTTGAAAATTACCATTTTTTTTGAATATGTAAGAGTGTTTATAGAGAAAAGAACTCAAATGTTTTTGGAGATGTTTATGATAAACAAGACACACTAAGAATCACAATCTTCTCTCTTCTCTACCTTTCTGTCCCATTTCCATCTCTGTCCTAGTAGCCTCTTAGTCCCCTCTCTGGTGCTTACGTTACTGGACTACCCAGCTTTACACTGGGGAGGAGGAAGAAAGGAGAGGAAAAGGAAGTGGAGAATGGATGTTTTTGAGTTTTCATGACATTTCAGAGAATATGTAAAAAAAAAAAAAAGCAAAATATGCCTTTTTTATTTCTTCCAATAGCATGTTAACTACATGCCAACATTATTGAACTTTAAAACATGAAGAAAATGTGGGTAGATGGGTTTAACTGTATATTATTATCCCACAGAGCTAAAACTCCTGAAGAAAATGTGACTTATAAATCTGATGATTTTGTCACTGTCACACATGGGTATATTAATTGGACACTACATTTGTAAAATGCCCCTGTGAATACAAGCAAAATGTATCTCTTGAAAATTAGCAAAAGAATACATGCCTGTTTCTCATGCAGATTTTTTTTCTGATGCTGTCACAGAAGCATTCTGAGAGAGAGGGTTTTGGCAGATGGCACTACGATTCAAATAACGAAAAATAAGCTTCCAAATTCATACATATTTCCTTGTCATTCACATGCCAAGGGATTTTTTAACATAATGTTTAAAGTACAAAGTGACTCAATTTTAGTGTCCCCATAAATATAACTAATGCATAATGATGAATAAGTTCTGACAAGAAGTTTCGGAATGCAGCTATATGCAACTAAAGCAGATTTTATCTATTGTACAACAAAGCAAAAAGTAATATAAAACAGGACGTTTAAAGTTCTCATGCTAGACGTGGCAATGAAGAAACTGAAGAAACAAGACTAGATTCTAATCTATTTTCCAGTAGTGCAAATCAAGAATTACTGCCTTAGCTTCTCAAATGTTAAACTGAATATTCAGTAATCTCTCTAGTGCAATGTAATCTCTCTAATCAGTTGCATTGATTTATCGATTTCATCAAACACTTTTTAAACAACCAATGCGTTTGCATTACATACATAAAGCTTCTGTTCAGAACTGTGAGAGCATATTATTAAGTATGGTAGTCATGGAAACAAATCATGTAGGAAGTGCTTTGCCGAGGATTCTTCAGTCTGATTGCATATAGCTTCATTGGCCACAGGAAAATAAAACAGAGAAAAGAAAGAAACATTGTGCTGGATCAGGGTGGTAGTTTATTTAATCTGCTCTGACCTTTCCGTCCAGTATCTAATGCTTATGAGGTTGTTGTCATTCACCACAAATCAATAGAGCACCTGGGCAATTTTACGCTCTGGGCAGGAGAACTTGTTATTTGTTGCCCACCCACAGCTAATCAGTTGATTGTAAGCACACAAAATTCTTAACTTTTATTTTTTTTCATTCTCACTGTGGATGTTATATTTGCTCATCTATTTTTATAATACATCTACCTATTTGACTCACTAGCCTGTCATTACCATCAGATAATTAGCATTTGGTGCACTGACAAGGAAAGAAGACAAAGAAATAGAAACCATGTCTCTGTGTGCTTTATTTTGACTAGAGACCCAGGGGACAAATGAACTCATGAAACGTGCTTTCTAAGATTAACCCATTTTTTAATAAAAATTTAATGTGATTGTTTGAAAAATCAGTCATGAATTAAATGTCAAAATAACCCGTTTGACCAGGAAAGACAGTTAGGGAAGACAAGGGCGGATGCCCTCTCGGTGAAGAAGCAGCTCCGATGAAGGGAGCTCTCCTATGGGATGAATAGGAGATAGGAGATAGGATATCCTATGGGATATCAGCTGGCATAGAGCTGATAGGTCAGGATCAAAGGAAAAGCTGGAAAGGATGACACTGTGATGGGAGATTAAGACTGTCTGATCAGGGTAAGGAGGTGGGCAAAGCTTTCTTTAAACAACATAGGGGAGCCTGTGATACTCATGGGGGACTTTATCCTGACCTCTGCTAGACAGGCAACGTGACAGGACACAAGCAGTCAAGGAGAGTTCTGGTGGGTCTCAGAGGTAATTTCTTAATATAGATACTGGATGGGGCCAGCCAGGAGTGACACACACCTGCATCTACTTATTCACTAACAGAATATCTAATGAGGGATGTAATAACTGGTGGTAGCCTTCGCTGTGGTGACTGTGAAGCGGGGCAGTTCAAGAACGTGTGGAGGTTAAAGAAATAATGTGCAGACCCCAGAACAGGTTCAGAAGAGCAGATTTCAGCTTATCAGGAGAGCTGGCAGGTGACCTTCCATGAGAGGCAGCTCTGAAAGTCAAAAACCTCAAGAAACTGGCAGATGTCCATGTTCTGAGGGTTATTATTAGCCTTAATTGCCCTAACCAGTCTCACATGGGACTTGCACGCAGCCATCTCTTCCCATGGACCCAAGAGCTCTATGTAAGCTTAGGACTGGTGCTTTGATGTTGCCTGGCCTATGTTGTCCAAGACTCTTGTCCAGTATCTTTGAGAGGTCAAAGAGGTTAGTGGAGATTCCTGATCACCAGAGAAAAGCAAGTCACAGACCCATAGCAAGTGGTCCAAGAGTTCAATCAACCCCACTTCAGGCCCTGGAAAAATGTTCTCCTGGGAATGTATTCCTGTGCACAGTGCACAAGCTTAGGTAAATAACTGGTTGGGCAGTAGTTAAAAGTGTTGCACTTGACCTGGATGCTTGTGACCAGTGAGGTACCATGGAGGTTTATCCTGGGACCTGTTCTGTTTGACATTTCTCTATATCAAACAGTTGCAAGGAGGGCTGATCTCAAACGGTCAGCCCTTGAGGCAGGACTACCTACTTGAGGGCACAACTGCACCTAGGCAGAATGGAGGAATGGGCCAGAAGGAACCCTGTGGAATTCAACAAGGGCAAATGCAATGTCCTGTGCTTGGAAAGGAAGAAAAGCTTGCAGTGATACAGTTGAGAATTGACTTATTAGACCACATCCATAAACCTGAGTCCAGTTTGGGGGTTCCCAGTAGGGACTGGGCCAATAAACTGGAGCTAGTTTAGCAGAGGACTGTTAAGATGGTTGATGGCAGGAGCACTTACACTGTGAGGAGAGCCTGAGGGTAATCCTGATTCCTCTTCAGTAAAGTTTGGCACTGGAAATAACACTGAAATGTGTCATTTTGCTTTTTTTACAGAATGCTTAGCTTTTTGTTATTACACCAGAAGGTAGAAGGTGAACAGCTAGCTTCAGTGTGTTAAAACTGATCTGTAAAATGGAGGCATTAGTAACAGAGCATCCATCTGCCTCCCCTGAGATCTAGCCTGCTCTTAGTAGCTGTATGTTTTCTATGGAGCTTTTTAGGTCACTAACTAAACAAAAGGCTCTTAGGTTATATAATAGCAATAAATTCAGCCATTCCATAAAATCATGGACTATGTTATTAAACATTTTAACAGCAAGTAAAATAAATTCATAAAGAGGTTGAATACCAGGTATGCAAAGAAAATTCTAACTTCATAAATCATATGGTTGTTAGGAGCAGGCAGTGGTTTGTACCAAGGCTGAATAGATCCAGTCAGTAATGAAGTACAGGCATTAAACGTTGGAACATCCAACAGATCAAGAAGAATGTTTCTTTTCAGTCTGTTTTCTCAAAAATCTAAGGAATAGAGCATAACAAAGCCGCATTAATAAAAATCAGTTACAAAGGCAGAATCTTCCACAGCGGAGCTTTGCAGGGGAAAGAGCAACTCTGCTGAGCTCCAGGAATACCAATTGGTGATGCCATGCAGAGCTGCTGCACTTGGGACCCCTTTCCCATTGGGAACATGTGTGTGTCTGTGTCTGTGTGGGTATCTTGGACCAGGCACTGGCTCCATCCTTGGACCAACAGGCTCCATCCATGACTTAGCTCCTCATGGTCATCACGTTAAGGCCAGGAGCTGCGGGGCTCAGGGCTTCCCTGTCTCCATCCAGTGCAACCTCTGCTGTATGTAACAATGTGATATCGTGTGATTCATGCAGCGTTGAGAAAATA
>JAVCKT010098134.1:0-11001 GCA_032273925.1 Rhynchotus rufescens
ACTTTTGTCATTAAACTGGTTGTTCAAATGAGAACATTTAAGATTCACTTTGAAATGACTGGAATTTTTTGTAGTTGCATTATTCAGTGCAGCACAGTGTCCTCTTAAACAGTGTTTAGTTAAAAGTAGATCTATCACATTAGAGGTTTTAGGTGAGCTTTTAATTGTCAAAGTATGCTTTTTATGCTCAGGCACTTTCTGAAAAAATGTGGCTGAGAAGTAGCTTTAAATATATTTCCATGAGGAAGATGTGAAAACATGCTGAAATCTTAGTCAAGTTAGATACCTGTATCATTTAAATAATGAGTTTTAGAGGAGGTAGACAAGATTTCAGCCAGCGTTTCCATATTCATAAGCAGTTTTAGCAGTTGAAAGCTGAGCATTCATATTCTTTCGACATTCTTAATTGGATGTTCTCCCTCTCTCTCTTCCCCTTACATGTCATACCACTTCCCTTTATTTCTTTTTCAGAAAACTCAAACTGTTCATAATCTTTCAAAAATAATGCACTAAAATATCTGTAATGCATATATGAGGTCAAATTGTCTGCACTGTGTAGAATCATTAGAGGCAGTGAAGTCACCAGGAATACCTGCTGATATTGTGTGCCCCATTCTTCTCAGTTCAAGGCAGATAATTAGATGTATACAGTGCTCAAAAACCCTGTTTTTGCCAGAGGGAAACATGGGAAGAATCAAACTGACAATCATTGAGATTTTGGCATAGAATGGGAAAATATGAGTTGTGCAATTGTGTGTCCATGTATATATTACAAAATTTGACTTAAAAAGGTTTTTATCTGAGAGTCTAGGTGCTCGAGGAGCATCTTCAGTCTTTTACGTCTTTATATTTTATGATATCTTTGTATCTTAACTTTATATCACTTTTCAATATTTGCTTTTTTGGCTGATATTTTTGTGTTCCATTTGTTGTGTAATGTCTGGTCATAATAGAATATTATGAGAACACCGAACAACCATTGTAAAGCTTAATCTCAACAAAGATGGAGGAGGAAATGAATAATTGTAAGTGGAATAGCAATTAAAAAAAAAATCCTGTCATTGCACTAATGAGCATAATTGTGGTTTATCTCAGTCCTACAGTACTAAATACTATGTCTCCCTAATTGAAAAAACTTAAAACAGGAAATAATTTGAGGAAGGGGAAGAAAAAAAAAAAAGTCTACAGAGTGCTTTGCATACAAGGCATGACAAGTAAGTTGGGATTCTTTAGTCTGGGAGAACTAGCAGCAAACATGAAAGCCATTTTTATAACCCTTGCTGAAATGGATAGAGTGCATAAGTGATGATAGTTACCATCTCTTCTCTATATATGAACCGTATAGTTCATAAGAACTACACAATTAAGTAAAATAAGCAAATCAAGGTGAAAGGAGATGGGTCTAAGACATCTGTCTTAGACCTCTAAGACAGAGGTCTGACACCTCTTAACACAGGAGGCTGTGGATGCTAAGAGTTTATATGAGTTACTATAGGGACCAGAGAAGATAGTGGAAGAGAAATGCATTAAGGTTATGAACTTGTGACAATTACAAGTATAGCCAATACACAGCTTTGTTGTGCAAAATATAATCTGTATTTTATATCTAATTTTTCTTTTTAAGAGTAAATATTTGTTGTGTGACAGTCTTCCAAACAGCTTTAATTAAATGCTCAGCAGAGCTACTGGTTCCTTGTTATTTTGTGATGATGATATTTCTGTCATCTGTGAAAAGTGGCAGCTTTTCTGCTGGAAAGGAGAGATTGGAAAAGGAAGTGGCCATCTCATTAAATTCCCTTTTTTGTTTGTTTGGTTTTTTTTGTTTGTTTGTTTTTTGTTTTTCCTCTGAGCTCTTCCTCTCCTTCACACTGTCCCTTGAGTCTCAGCCTCCCATCTCACATATCAGCTGTAAACTCCTTCAAACCACACAGCAAAACAAATTATGCTCAATACCCGCGATGGATCAGTTTTGTCAAAAAGCGTCTCCCACAACTGTTTTTTTTTGCATCCATAAATGCAAGATACGCTCCTGCCAGCACTCCAACTTCCTCCTCTCCACAGGAAGAGGTGTAGGACAGTGGCTTCAACAGCCTCTAGTCTACAAGGCAGAATGGATCAGAAGGCCAGGTGTGTGACAAAGCCTTTAAAATAGTACGGACTGATACCAAAGCAATGTTTCAGGAATATTCATCTCTATGGCTAGGGCTGGAGCCTGTCATATAAAACAGGTAAGTATAGTATTTCTCATATCACTCTTGCAAGAGTGAAGATTTTTACGAACATTTTTGGTTTATTTCCTTGTTTGTTTGCTTGATTATTTATTTATTCCTGTAAGAATATTATGAGAAAGTGTAAAAATGGTGAGTTAACCTACTTAAAAGTTGTTTTCATCTACCTTTACTTTTGTCTATTATCTCTTTATTTCTGACAGTTTTCAGCAGTCTTTTGCTGGAGTTTTTTCCCCGATAGTATAGTTGAATATAAATCATAATGTAACTGTTTCCAGAAGCATAGTTTCTAAAATAGGTTTATATATTTAAATGCAAATATGCTTGCATTTGTATTTTGATCTTATTTAAGATGCTAACTGAACACTGTTTCTTCAAGTAGAGCATGTTTTTATGAAGCCATTATCTTGTGTTGATATTAACTACATAAATATTTGTGACATTTTGATCTTTTTCAATAAGCCCTGCTTTTCTTTTTCTTCTGAAGAATATATAGTAAGTGCAGCTTCTTTCAACTTGTTTTAGACATGAACTCCTTAAGTCTGAAGCTGACAACATTATCTTTCAAAATGCTATGTGTACCTTTTTATATCTTTATTAGAGCATATTTGAAACATTTTACTGAATTGATAGCCTAATGCTGTAGTGGTTAATCTCGCTGAATTCTGCATTCCCACTTTTCTTTTTAAATTTATTTCCCTGTCCGTAAATTATATATCTGATCTTTTTTCTAGAAAAAAAGAAAAACAGATTTCTTCAAAACATTTTATCTATTTAGCATAATACATCTCAAGCTATTGAACATATGAGTGAAGATAAAATGTGGCAGTCGTAGCCTCAGGTAACTCATTAATGGGCTGTGCTTACACTTGAGAGAGGAGGAAAAAGCAGTGACTTGCTCTGCTTAGTGGTAACTGAGTTAATTATTTGCTGACACTGATATTTAGTGATAATTGCCACAGGAGAGCCTGGAGATTCATCACCTGGCTTCAGATGTGATTAACTAGACTAAAAGAAATAAAATCAGGAGGTTCATGAATTGCAGATTGCTGGAACCTGAAGCAGGAGCCATATTCCTATAAGCTTGTCCTGTTTTACCTTCCTTGGATAGCTGCTGTTGACCACACAGGCAGCTGATTAGATTTGGTGAATCCCAGTGAATCCACAGTGAATTCACAGTGAATCCCAGATCTATCTATGATATTCTAACAATATATTGTGAAAGTGATGCACAGCTCACAGTTGCAGACACTGAAAACACACGTATTCATAACATGACTCTCACCAAGTGGGCCTTCTTGATGGCTATTTGTCCATCTCTGACAACCTGCAAATCCCAGAACAATAAATTACCAAATTCCATTTTTATTTTAAGGAGAAAAGAGGACATGCTGAGAAGAAGGGAAGCTCAGCCCGCAAAGAGAATATGGTAGGAGCTCAGCCTCTAACATTGTTTTGTTTTCCCCTTAACAGCCTTTCCACCCTCTTTGAACTATTGTAGAAGGGATACAAGTTACGATGATAGCATGAGCCATACTGTGATCCTACAATTTCAACTGCTTTGTCAGGTAATCTCTAACGGTTTTACCTTTGTTACGTATCTTTTGTTTCCTGTTACAGCTAATGATGTTTTCACTAGAATGAAAACATCTGTCTGTAGTTTAGTACTATATATATATTTTATGTTTATATATATACACACACACACATATAAAAGACATGCTCTGTTCCCTGAGATGGTAAAAACAAACCAAACAGTCTCAAAAACAGTCTGCCAGCTCATCACATGTAGAAAGATACTTGGAATCAGACACCTCCCCCAAGAAAAATTCTCCTTTAACTAAAGGAAAGTGTCCGAATTTTGCCTTTGTTATTTTGGGCTTCTCCAGAAACACAGAATTTTAGCAGCCTGGAGCAAAACGGGAGTTTGGAGTTTTAAATAATTCATTACCCTCCCTAAGGACACCTTGGATAGGCAATGCCCTTTTCGGTGTATTTTGTAGGATCCCTCTTGTAAATTCCTCAGCAGAACTTTGCCATAGGTCCCCCCAGCAAGGTACTCACTTAATATCACTAATTAGACATGAGAAGCACAGTTACATAATGAGACAAGAGGATAAGCACGTATGAGATTCGAAGTCTGGATTGGCATTGCCTTGTCCTCTGTGCTTAGTGCAGGATGGCAAGTGATCTTCTTTCACTTGTATGTTCTCCTACATTTTAGCCATGTTTAGGACTTAAGCTATTCTCTTATGTAATTGCAGGAGCCCGAAGCCATTGTGCCGGACAGAGCTAGCAGTTGCTCCAGGTCAGTGCTGCTGTGGGGCACTGCGCTCCTGGCTACCTCCTCCTGGTCCCCCTTCTGGACTAGCTGAAGGATCGTGTGGAGTGCCCCTCTTTTATCAGGGAAAACTGCCAAGGTGAACCTAAGCTTCCAGAATGATCTGGATACTTACAGATTCTGGATCAAGGTTTTTTTTTTTTTTTTTCTTTTTTTTTTTTTATTTTTTTTAAAAGCTCTTCAAATTGAGAGTAATTTTAGAATTTAAAGCATTTCAGATGTAACTTAGTTTCAAGACCTGCCATACGCAGTGCTGTTGACTTGACTAATGTAACCTTCAGAGTAGTGACTTTTCGAGAATAGTGACTTTGGTAATGGTGCTTGGTCTTAATGTTTTTTTTCTTTCTTTTTTTTTTTTTTTTGGTTGGGTTTGTTTTTTCAACAGAAAACCATCAAACAATCACATAGTAGAGATGCTGTAAGATTTTCTGTATTCCTAATGAACACACATCCATATGTGCTTTTCAAAAATAACTAATCTCATTTCCTGAAAGGCAAATGTATTTTGTCTTAAGATTTCTGAATTATTTTAAGGTATTCAGCAACACATAACAGTAATAAAAATTAAATGAAGGGTTGAAAAAAAATTATCGTTAGTATGCTTTATGGAATAAAATACTAGAAATGTGAATACTGTTTAAAATCATCCATTTATATTTGTGGTTTAAAAGCAACATTCTAGTATTATCACACTCCAAGATATGACTTAGAGAAGCATCAGGTTTTTAAATGTCATAATATAATAGTGTAGTACAATAGTTTAAATAACAATAGCTGAATTGGAGATGCCCAAAGTATCTACTTCACTCTATAATAAAGATGACCTCAAGACCACAACCCACAAATACTTCTCTAAGCATATAAACTGTTTCTATTCAATCTCCTCATTCTCTCTTTTTGGACAACAGTTTTTTTTTTTTTTTTAAATCAGTGGCAATGCTTTATGGGTTAGTAGTTGCCTCTGGAAGGTAAGTATCATGTTGCAGCTTTTCTTTAGGAATTAATTATTAAATAATCTTACTATCAAAATACCATTGTACCATTTATGCAGAAAATTGCAGACAGGCTGTGTGTGCTCCCTTAAGGCCTATTATCAAGTACTTTTCTGCATAGTGGAAAGCAGTTAAACAGCTGAGGATTGTAAAAGAACAGACAGGATTTTAAGATTTGTAGAAATATGGAGAGAATTTCACTAGAGAAATTGCCTTATCAAAGAGGCTGTCATGGAGATCCATGAAGACTCTGTCAGACTCTACATTATTCTCAATATTCATAACATGCATAAGTGAGCACAACCAAAAACTGTTATTGTTTCTTTAATATTTCACTTTTTTTAATGGGTGTCTTTGTTTTAGAGTCAAATTCTGTATTTTAAGACAACTTTTAAAATAGATACAAGCTGCATGCAGTGAACAGTTTTCAGCACTTGCATTATTCTTTTCTCTATCTATCTGTTTTCTATCTGTTCCTACAGTATTATTTACAGTTAGTTATCCTCCACAGAATTCTGACTTTGAAAACTGGAATTTTGGTGACAAAGTTTACATGCAATGCCATCTGTGAGCAGCTGTCACTGTACTTTTGCTACAGTTACAGCAAGAAAACAGTACTGTCTTAAAGAGTAGAGGAATCAATATTAATGCCAGAGAGTTATCAAGAAAGGATTAAATATGGAGAAGTCTCACATGATGGTTAAACTTTCTGCCTTGGAAACAAACCAGTGATTCATTGTATAGTCTACAGTATGATTCCTAACTCATGTAATGCTGCAATATGCTATTGAAAACAGCAGATGTCCACTGTAGGGATGGCTGCACTTCATTTGTGAGCCAAGTGATTCCTGTATATATCATGACAAGGTATATTTTCTGTTGCACCTTGGAACTTGAGCAATTGCCAATCAATGTAAAAATGACTTTAATGATTAAAACAAAATTTGATCTGCATGTACTTATATCTAAGTGCTTTATAAAACTTAGTACTATGTGAATGAAGAGAAGTCATGTATATTTTTATGCAATGCTGTCATTCTAATTATCTTCACATATGGCATAGTAAATATTGGTACTATTAATAAAGTTAAAGCAAGATAGAATTTGAATATTCATAATTTTGTTCACAGTGCATTACAGATGTTTTATGCTGCAAATTAATTCTGTGTGCAGTTATATATAACTTTGATAGGTTTTAATCTCACTGCTTATATTATCTACCATATGTCTATTCTGTCCTTGATTATAACCTTCTGGCAGACAAAAAAAGTCATCCATGAGGTTTTCCATTAAAACAACAACAACAACAACAAAGGCAATAGGCACTATAAATGCCAAGAGTTTAAGCTAGTCTAATTAAGCTAACATACATTTCAAATACTTTTCCCTTGCTTTAGTGCTAGAATCAAAATAATCAAGAGAAAAGAATCAAAAATCAGTGCAGTTGATTTTTTTCCTTCTGTGTCAGCATGTTTTCAGCTTCTTTTGAATTCTTTTTCCTCTTCTCCTCCTCTGTATTTCAGGACTTTCAGATTCCTAGAATATCTATTGAAAAATCTTATATAGCATCTGAAACCTCTCCTTGAAGTCTAGTCCTCATGTGCCAGAGATAACACTTATCTGGGCCACTGCTGGCATCTCAGACTTTCTTTTTAAATCTGAATGTGCTTGTCTAAGATTTCTCATTTGCCTAATTTCTCCTAATTATTGTGATTCCTGGCTTCTGTTTACATTTCTGTTCTTTTCCCACCATTTGTTAGTACAAATGGTTCCTTTTCTCTTCCTCTTGATGGATTTGAAATTGCTGTCTCTGTGCAATGGATGGTGAGTGAGAGTGCAAAACCAAACACAGTTAGGAAATATCTGAGAAAGAGGATCATTTTTTCTTGTTGTAAGGTTAACTAGTTCTATTCCCTGCTTGTTGCTGATGGTTTAGTCTAGAGCACGAATGGACAAGTGTGAGAAGGCTCCCTGGGCCTCATCTCCTCTGTTATTGTGTGCCCCCTTGCAGCTGTTGCAAGGCAAGAGAGAAGAGGTCCAGGGAGTATTCATTTTGTTTCCCCTTGAAGAAACAATTTTATATAGAAAGATAGCACCATAGCATAATCTGTTCATATACAGTTGTTGCATACATATACATTTAATTATATGTAATTATATATTATATAATATTATATATGCAAAAACTAAGCCACTGAAGGAACTGCCATCTGATTGCCATACCTTTTGATCTTTCAGGTAAAGATGAAAGGCTTGTTTAAGTGACCTCTTAAGAATCTTTCTTAAAATAGGTCATAAGTATGGACAGGGTCCAATTTATTTTCTTTTCGGCAGGGTTAGGACATTGCCTATACATCCCAGAAAGAAAGAGAATAATATAGTTCAGCGATTTATCTCCCTGGGTCAAGAAAATTTTGGTAGCTGGCTATTATACCTGAAATAGAACAATAAAACTATGAAAGCTCTCATACTACCAAAGGGAATAAACTGTAGGTATAGTATCATAAAAGACTGCCTTTGAGAAAATAGTTCTAATTTTTTTTAATTTTAATGGCGTGTAAGAGGTAAAACAGTTAAAATAGTTGCCTCAGATACCTCTATATTATTAATGTATTAACCAGAATATAATTAATATTAGCTTGCCTTGAATCCAAATAGAAGCGTAATAAAATGTGTAATAACCAATGAGATACAAGTATTTTGTAATGTTGTCACCATTGCTAACCACTTTTTATAAGCATTTTTTTAAGTATGTAAACAGAGTAACCTCTGAAAAGGGAGGAGAGGAGACCATTCCTGACTTTAGAAAAGAAAATTATAAAGTGTGAAGAAAAAATGTGCAAGAAAGCAGAAGACAAACCCCACCAAGGAGCTGTCAAGGTCAGTTGTCTTGACTGCAAGTAGGAGGCAGCATGGACCTCAGTCATCAGTGCAGTAACTCTACAGCATTAGCTCCATTGGATACACTGTAAGGATGGTTAAGCATGCAAGAATTAACTATTAGAAGTAAGTATGATGTTAATTAATTCAGTAAACTTTGATTTTTAAAGTTTAAAATTGGCCTGATTTTTTAGTCTTAATGCTCCCATCACAGTGATTTGTAGTTCTCAAGAAGGGAGGGCAGGTGGGACTGTACTCCTCATTATGTATACCCCATATCACTATATACATCATTATATATATAGAGAGAGAGACACACACACATGCCTTTTTAAATATGTATGTATACCCATATTTAGATTGCAACTCCTTTTCATCTTTCAGGGAAAGATTTCTGTCACCAAAGATAAACTGAAAGGGAGGGAGTAAAATACAAGCTAAGAGTTAAAAATAAAGTTCTGAGACCTTCACAAATATAGCTGAAACCATGCTGCTCTGAGTCTTGCCTAACAAAGATATTCACTTACAATAGGCTGTTGCTTTTTCTGTTGCAATCTGTCTTGCCTTCTGATGAAAATCATATTGAAGACTAGTAAACTATCTGTCTGCAATCTTAATAGTAGACATTGTTACTATTTAGGAGAAATATAATTTTATCAAGAGAGCAATATTTTGGAGAAATTTTAATATAGCTCCCTTTAAATAAATTTAATTTGAAATAGTTTGCAAAGAGTATATGCCCGAAATAAAATATATTCAATTCTAACTTATGTGGCTTGTAGATTAACCAGTCTTCAGTCTCTCCTATGACTGCTCCTAGCTACCTTGGAATATCATAGTCTGTTATTTTCTCCTCTTCCAATATATGGAGGAACATGTCCTGGTGTTTTATTGAATAACTCTCTTACATGCTGTTAGTTCTCACCTTGCTATCTGCTAATATATGGTACTGCTCCCTAGGGAAATTTGTTTTACATGTTCTTTTTCCAAAGGTGAGTATAAGTTCTTCCACACTCTTTGTTTGTACAGCCTCTCTTTTGTTTTACCAAGGTTAGCCTGTCTTTCACAAGGCATCTGCATATGTTTTTCAAAGTGGGCAACACAGAGACAGGAGCAAACCCTCTCAGTGCAAAACATTTTAAGTTCATTATCAGGTATTTCTCATAAGACTGCAGAACATTTCTCCTTCAGTACTCTTCATTTACATATAAAAGCTGTTCTTTCCTCCTGCAGAATACACAAATGACAGTAATATCCTTCTAATGTTCAGGCACAGAGCCTGTATAAAAGTCTATTTACAATGTGATTATCCTCTTTTCCTCTGCTGAACCATGACATGTATTTGTGAGATTACACGGCAGTGATAAAATAACAACATTAAATTAGATTCAGCAATGACAACACCATCAGGACTTCTGTGTCCATTATAGTACCTTTCACTTCCCCCACTTCAAGTTAAGATGTAATTTCTATCAGACTTACTCCTCCTACTCATACAGTGCATAAACTCAAAGAAATGCCAGATGATTTCTTAATCATGGTTGTCCATAGAGTAGAGAGCGCTTTCCAGTAGAGGAGCTTTTCAAATGGGTAGATCCAAGTCTAACCAGGACATAAACTCAGAAAAAAAAACCCCTCTTTTCCAGGGGCTAGATCATCGCTATGCATAAAATAAAGGGTGTCATAGACATGATCTTTAATTATTTCATTTAAACATACCTTTTTTTTAATCAAAGTCATTTTCCAGAGAGTGAAGGGTGAATATACCCACCACCATCCTTGAGTTTTGAAGCAGTTTAACTGAAAATTGTAGCAAAATTCACATTTCTATTTAGCCATAGATATATTGATCAATTTAAAAAAAATGCTGGAGGTGGTACCAACTGATGTGCACACAAATTAAACTTCCTGAATTTCTCACGGTTTCTCTGTAGAAAAAAAATCCATCATTTACTCCTTCATATCTTCCCACACTAATGCTGCAATATCAGTTGGGTGAGAAATTATCTATACATGTAAAAGCTTGTAAACATATGAGACAAAGCAAAAAGAAAAAGTTTACCTTCCCTTCTTTAACTTATATGCATTTGAACTTACGTAGCCTGTGCTCTTCAGCCTGACTTACCTGTCCTAGGCTCAATTTTAATTGCATAACTATAGCACTCCAATCATGACCAACATCTGAAAGCAAGTGTAAGTGATGTTCCAGTGCACTTGGAGAGTAGGAAAAGTAGATGAGCTTTATAACTATTGTTTCAGTTACTTTGAAAATTTTGAGTATAACATAGTTTAGTACACCCATTTTAAATTGAAGGAAAAAAAGATCTGGAGTGAAGCTGAGACACTAGCTGTTAGGGCTCCACTACCTAAAGACATTTTAGGTTAAGCATCATATTCCATTTGGATTCATCTTATTTAGCCTCAACATTGTGCAAAATGATTCAGTTGTTGTTTGGATCAAAGTAACTTACCTGCAATGGAGAAAGAAGTGCCTGAGGCCAAAGAAATCCTGTTTCAGAGCAGAAAAACAGAAACAGGAATCCATAGCTTTTGCATCTCC
>JAVCKT010098135.1:0-10999 GCA_032273925.1 Rhynchotus rufescens
TCCCCGGCCCGGCCCGGCCCGGCTCGGAGCTCCCCGGCCCGGCCCGGCCCGGCCCGGCTCGGAGCTCCCCGGCCCGGCCGAGCGGAGCCGCGGCCGCCGCTGCCTCCTGGGCAGGGAGGCCGCCGGTTTCCGTCTCACCCCACGCGCAAAATGCTTCGTGTAACACAGGGTGGTTATTTTAAAAACTATCAGGATTCATGGGTCTGCTTAGAAAGTTTTTTTCCTAGTTCGCTGAAAGAGCGCGAGCTCAGGGAAGAGCGGTGATAACTGTTCACCAGGGGCTGCCACACGGCGGAAACATGAAGCGCCTGCGTCCTCCTTTGTCATTAGCTGCCTCCTATGGCAGCAGCGTCCCCAGGCTTCCTCGGGGGCTGGCCCTGCCTCTCTGCTCAAGTGCTGGTTTCCCGGCCCCAGGGGTTTTCCCTTCCCCAGGGCGAGCATTCCCGGGGCTAAGGGAAGATGTCCGCTTAGTGCTGCCCTTATCTTCACAGTGCACTCGGCAGTAAGCACGGTTTTAGCGACTGATGTTACTGAAATAGCTGCAATCAGGATCTTGCTCCTGCCCTGGGGTGCAATCCCGTAACCGGGAGAGTGGCAGGCTTGAATTTAACCCAGGGCTGGTTTTGCAAGTGTTGCACCCAGCAGACATCACCACGGGCTTCAGCAGGTCGGAGATGGGGATCTGAGCAGAGCACCCAGCAGGGTGACGATTCATTAGTCACGGTCTGGAGGGGCGCTCTGTCTGTGCCCTCAACGGCCAGACAGAAATCCCAGGCTTTCAAGAGCAATTTTACTATCAAAATGTGGTCACTAGTGGCAGAGTAATGATGCAGGAAGTATAAGGCAATGGTGTGAAATAGGGCAGAGAAAAACTGCCTTAGTAGCAAAAAACCTCTTTTATACTGATTTCTATATGAATGCAGAAATCCTTAAGGGAGTCTTTAAAGACTTGCCTGGCCTAAGCTCCAGAGCCGATATTCTAGGAAACTCTCCTGCACTGATGTATCTGCTAAGTGATGTCTCGTGCTCCTCTGCTGAGGAAAGTGACCGCTACAGTATGGAGATATCCATAATGCATTAGCTCAGCATCTAGGGGATGCAAAGCTCCCGTTAATTTTTAATGCTTCCTAACTCGTGATCCTGTAGAAGCAAATCTACTCGCGGGTAATTCCGATAAACTGGAAAACACACCGTGGGCACAGGGGAAGGTGATTTTCACATCCCAGTTGGTAATCGCACGTCCCAGGTAAAAGCCTGCACATATCAGATGTTTACTGTATGTGGAAGAATCGCAGCCCAAGTGCTTTATTAAGGTGTTAAGGATTTTTTTTTTTCTGTTTTTGTTTTGTTTTGTTTTGTTTTGTTTTCTCTTCTTCTTTTTTCTGTCTGGCAAAGCAGACAGACGGTGCTTCAGCTTGCTCCCGAATGGCAGCCGGGGGTACAGGGCTGTAGGGGGGTACGGGGCTGTAGTTTGTGCCTCCGTGCAGGCCCCTGAGGAGCAAACCTGCCTGGCTGGCTGGGGCTCCGTGCAGCCAGCGAGCCGGGCTGGGCTGGGCCGTGCCGGGCGGCTGCGACGCCCGCAGCCCCGGGAGCCCCGCGGGCAGCTCCCTGCGCTCGCTGCTGCAGCCGGCGGCGCCCGCAGCCTCGCGGGGCTCCGCACTGAGGCCCTCTGCTTAAGCCCTCCAGTCTGTGGCCTTTGGGGATCCCGGCACAAAGTAGTTTGAACAGATTGTTGGTTTCTTAAAGGTGCGCTCTGCCCAAGCATCCCTCTGTTTTCTCTAACAAAAGGCAGTTTCTTTATACTCCATAACATCCCTTTATGGCACATACATACAATAGGCATCCTTCACTCGGAAATTGCTTTGCTCCTAAAATTCAGGCAAGTGTTTTAGCAAATTAACTTCCCTCCCCTCCTCCCTGTTTCACATTTAATTTCCATATGTTTATGCCACTTCTGCCATATGTAGTCCTGGCCACCTGCCTCATTGCTCTTTCTCACTATGAGATATTCCTAGGAATGTTTTGATACTATCGTTTGCCGGAATTGCAATAAATGTGTAAGTGCCTTTTGCTGGTTGGCACTTGCACAGATACAAAAGTAGAGGAAGTTCTCCATTTCTTGCAAGGCTGTAATAAATGTAACCCGCATTTGCATCCCAAAACCCAAAGAGGAACAAGAACTGCTGCCTCTTGAGGCACAGAAAGATGTACAACAAATAGCATATCTAAGTGTAACCCTAAAAATCTTGCAGAGTGTAGTCGTTTTAGGCAAAACCACAGCAATCTGCCTGATTTTAAGGAAAATGCTGTGGGATTTTCGAAGACTGTGACTGGTCTGGATCCTGACTCCTTGTGCGAAGGCTACGCAGCTAAATGCACGTCACTCAGCACTGTGCTGAGGATGATTCATGAACCAGTAAAGAAATGGTCATCTGCACCATTTCTTGTGATTCATTTGTAATTTCAGGACTCTGACAGGGCAGCTGCTGATTCCACTTGCTGCATCGCTCTCACCTGCACTTCTGGAGAGGCAGATCGGAGCTAAGTCACTGGCACGCTGGAAAAAAAGGAACAGGTATTTGCAATGTGAGCCCATCAATTCACTCTGCTGATTTATTTCAGTATTTTCTGCCTTTCCATCAGGGAAGTGGTGCATTGGTTCACAGCCAGGACTGACATAGGAGTAAGGCTGAGTAAGTGTAACAAAAATATTGCATAGCTGTGTAACTCATTAACAGTGAGTAATGGGAGTGAGCAGGGGGAAGATGCAAACGCATAAACTCATTTGGTATCTGTTATACTAAAATTGGGAAGGTCCTCATGCAGCTCAGAATTTTTCTGACTTTCATGCACAAATATGTGTAGGTCTGAACACATCTCCAAAAATAATGGCACTTTTTTTTTTTTTTGCTACTTTATTTAGCCATTTGGAAACTAAAGTAAATTAGCCGAGATACCGAATGCGCTTTCCCATTATTACAGATTTCTGCTAAACAGATTTGAATGTTTCCATTAATCATATTTGTGCTCTTTATTAAAGTTTCTGCCTGTAGTATGAGATGCTCTTCAGATGCTTTTCCTGAATAAGCATTCAGGAAAAATACCCTGCTAGGCAAAGGCAATCACTGTTGTTGTCAGTACCATAAAGCAGCCTTAAATCCTTTTCAGAGAACAGACTGGGCTATCGCCTCTGGACTATGGAGACTTCATGTTTCTTCAAATTTCCCATGGCTCCATGAATGTTGAGTATACTCCGAATAAAAAAGGGACCAATTTGCACATGAGGATATGAACAACTCTTAGATTGCAGCCCCCAGTGTCCCGCTGCAAGCTGAATAGGGAATCCCCACAGCACACGGGCACAGCACTGGACCCTGGTGCTTGCATGAGCTCTGCTACTGCCAGTGAAAATGAGCACTTCCTCCTCTGCTGAGGCTGAAAAGGATGAAGCCTTCTATGGTCTTGAAAACAGAGGTCTCAGGTTCCTGTTTTGAGAAAAAAAAAAATTAAAAAAGGGGATTCTGGTTGTAAATCAGCCTGGGAGCTATCTGCAACCTAGGAGTCCCCCAGCTGGGTTGTGTTCACTGTAGCCTCAGTTTAGCATTTTGTGCAAGGTAGTGACAAGTTGGTGGACATTAGCAGGGAGGAGCTGTTCTTATGGACCTAGGGAGCAGTTCTCCCTGCACGCTGCCCCAGAGAGCTTGTTGGGTGTCTGCACACCACGAGGCTGCAGGACACCTAAGTGCTCAAACTCCAAAGTCTTTGCTAGTGAAAAATCCCCTTCACTAAAAACTTGAGAAAGAAACAGAAAATTTTAATAAAAATATTTTTAAAATTATATTGTTTGGGGTAGTTGCCATTGTTACAAAACATATCTAAGTGTTGTGACTAGCTACTGATTTTTTTGGGGAAATGATTAAGCTTTATATAGTCAAAACTAACCAAGTCTCTCTGCAATATTATATTTTAATGTAATTAGAAGTATATGAAACTGCTGGGGCTTTCATCACTAAGGAAGTATTTCTGAATGTGACTCATGCTCTGCCACCCAATTGCATGACTTACATTTGCAAAATTGTTACTGTTGTGCATGAAGTTCCCTCTACTACAGTTTCAAGTTGTCATATTAAGACATTTTCTCTATCTGGCTCAATTTAGGAGCAGGAGGACTAACAGTTGGATGCTAACAATATGGTTAGCAATGGCTGGGACAAATTTTCCAAGCTGGCTAGAGGTTTGGCAAGCTTTGAGCCTGGATGTTCAAACTAGAACTCTTTAGGCAGAGCTAATTATTAGAAGGCGCCAAATATCCCAGTCATGATTTGGGAGCCCAAAAATAGGGAGGAAATTGGACATTTCAGTTGCTGGCCTTCCTAACTGCAGGAGGATTACATTCTGACAAAGAGGAATCTAATAAAACTCTCATTTTAAAAGCAAAAAAGGGAGAAAGGCACAAATATTTTAAATATGACTGTGAAGCTCTGGTTGAGCTACAGACTATGGATATGGGAAAATGGAGGCAAGAGAAAATATACGTTGTAAAATGTTTTTAGATGAAAGCATATTTTCCTAAATCCTGGAGTAAAAACC
Source organism: Rhynchotus rufescens (assembly GCA_032273925.1). Lineage (NCBI taxonomy): Eukaryota > Metazoa > Chordata > Aves > Tinamiformes > Tinamidae > Rhynchotus > Rhynchotus rufescens. The sequence continues at coordinate 4,591 of JAVCKT010098135.1, forward strand.
AAATTAGGATTCAATAAGAACTTGGACATGTGCGGAAAAGGCATACAGGTGATGTACAGGAGCAGAGGAGAGAAAGGTCTGAGGAGAAAAGATGTTTCCTTTTTGCATCTAGAAGTTGAAGAAAAATCAAGAAATCCTGCAGAAAATACATGGAAGACAGAGATTATTGACACTTTTACTTCATGGTTCACTCTTGAAAACTGATGTGAAACAGATTGCTGACAGAGCAAATGTTTTCCTTGTACTCCATTCTGTCAGCACACCCGCAGTGCTCACTAGCACGTCTTTTAGCCTGAAATACACTGATTTGGTAAAATTAATATCTACTATTTTTTATGGTGCAAGGCTTGCCTTGCTCATCACAGTTAAACTGAGGAAGGGATGGGCAGATTTATTTTCAGCACTGTTGACATTTCACCCCTGATATTTATTCTTGGAACTTGTCCATATATCTTTAATTTAACTTCTGTTGGGCAGGTCTCACAATTGGAATAAATGACCATTGTAAATATACGCCTAAAGATGTTTTTTCCAGAATGCAGTATTTTGTTTTGGTACACTGTAAGCAATTTTAAGATTTATTTTGAGAACTATATCACCATCCTTTTCCAAGGATCACTATGGGTACTTTATTAAGCCTTTTTAACTCTAATATTACATAAAGGACTTTAATTCAGATACAGTAGAAGCTTGCAGCTGAATCTTTGCAAAACACAGCATAATATGTGGATCCTCTCTCTACTGCACTGCTGACCTTGCCATCTTCCGTACATGAAGAGCATTACTCAGTTTCTATTCCTGCAGCAAGCTCCTTGTACAGGTAAAAGTCAATAGCACAGATGAGAAAACACTTTACAAGGGGAAGCCATCAATGTCAATCTGCCTGTGCTTGCAGTTGTATGTTTGATATTGCATTTTCTTTTATAAAGATATTGAATCATCCATCCATCCACCCTCTCTATTGGAATAAAACTATGAGAAAAGATTCCAGTGGGATTGATTCCATTAATGAACGCTGGCGGTTAGACACCTACTGCTTCTTTTTGGACACTCTTTTTCATAAGCAACTGCTTAAATGGCTCCTCTCGCCAAGAACAATTAAATTTGGGGAGTGATTTCATTCTTCTCTCTCCCCCAGTTCCATCATTTACCCAACACATAAATAGCATAATGTTTTCTTTCCATGGTATACCAGGAAATGATGATGTTCTTTCTGAGGAAGAGGCAGGACACAGCAGTGGAATTATTAATTTTAGGCAGTGATTGTTCAGTTCTTCCTCTGAGATGCCCAGGACGCACACCAGCACGAGCCGAGGGCCAAGTTTTCTGCAGGTTCCTCAATCCAAGTCCATAGGCCAGATCCTCGGCCCTGCTGGACCCCATGGCCTGAGTGTGTGCGGTGTGAGGTGCCCTGGGACCGCCTGGCCACTAACCAAAAGGAGGAGGTGGCTCTCACACCCCCAGGCTGAGGAGCTGACGGAGGAGCTGCTTGCTCGGGCCTGCTCTCTCTGTCCACTCCTTTATCATGGATGGCACTGAGGAGGAAGGACATCCCACTTTCAAGTTGATAGTAGCGTAAGAAGATTGTGGGGTAAAGGTCAGAAGTGGAAAATGTATTAGATCCACATAGAGCAGATGGTCATGTGGTTGGAGAGAAGATCCAACTGATCCATATTTTTTCAGGTTTCCTTCTCACAAACTTGCCACCTAGCTGCCATTTTCCGTGGGGATTTGTCTCTTGCTTATGGTAGTTGCATAGGAGAGAGCTTATCAATTGCTTGGGCTGAGAGGAGGAAGGGCCTGGCATCGATTCACGAAATTTATAACTGCTTTACATTTATGTAAACTCTTAGGCTTTTGTTAATGTTTGTGGCTGCTCTTTAACGTGGAATGCACATTTCCTATTGCCTCCCTGGTGTGGGAGTTACCACCTCTGAAGCCCATCAGGGTGAAAAAACTTCCTGGCTAATGAAGGGGCCTCCCCGATAACAAAACAAAGGACAGGCCAGAGGGCAGGATCTTCCAAAGCCTGGGGAATGGATTACTCTGAATACAGCAGTAGTGCCTTGGATCTGCATGGATATTCCTAAAATACCTATTCTGTGGTATCGAGAGGAGCTTGGAGCTACATCTGCAAATGAATTACCTCAAGAACATAATACTATCACACTGGTATGTACATGATGCTGGTACTGACACTGCCAATGGGATTTGTGCACGTTGTAGGTTAACTAATGACATCAGTTTACGTCTATTTTCTGTCTTTTTTTTTAACAGTTGTGTCTTACACAAGTGAGATGAGGGCTACATCTACCTTGGCACTGTCACTGCAGTGAAGTCATCCTCAGCTGCCATGCAGGCTTTCTGTCAGTCATTCCCAATTGTTGTATGTCTCTTATGAATTATGTGAGAATGCTTTTTGCTCAAGGCTTAAATCTGCTCAAATCCCTACAGTTGAATATTGATGCTGACAAAACTATTGGCACGTCTTGTGAAAAAGATTTTCTTTCTTAGAAAGAGGTTTTTTACACTTTCATGCCCCATTTAAGTTACACCTATTGGGGATGCTCTCTCCATACCGTCTCAGCAAAAATAATATTTAAAATTTATAGCCCTTTTCCTACAAAAGTTTGTTCTAACTTTAGGAAAACCCCAAGTGCTTTGCTTTCAATTAAGGCAATGCTTAATATGGGGGAGGGAGGAGGAAGAGAGCCAAGCAAACCAAGCAGCCAATTTTTTTTGTGTTGTTGGATCTTTTGTAGGAAAACTTTTCAATGTGTTCCTCATTGCAGCCTATTCTTGCACAATTCAACAACTTCTTTAAATCATTCTGTTTTCTAGAAGATTTTCTAGGGCACTTTCTGATAGAAAAGGGTTATTTCCCAGCCCAGGCTTTGGTATTTTGATGTGGTGTAGACACAGGGAGACATCTGTAGACATATTTAAAGACAGAAAGCATATTTAATACCACAGTCACTGCTGTAACTATTGTTTATAAGTGATACCAAATAGCTCTACACGAGCTTAAAAGTAGCTATTTTTGAAAATGCCGGCAATATAATCAGAGCAGAAGGCACCTCGGTATTGCTTGGGCATCAAGCGCTCAGCGTCTTGGGCAGATTTTACAGTTCTTAACATGTGCAGTTGTGGTTAATCTGATTTCACAACCGCTCGGTGAGTGCACAGAGCGACACCTCTGCTGTGGCTGCCTTAAAGACTTGCTTTCTCTTTGGAGGAAACACCCCACTGAAAGCCACGGGGACCGGCACAAGACATCTCATTTCCTGTGCCAGCCACTTTCTTACTCGAAGATTAAGCTCATCACTGGGACTGCAGGAGAAAATGAAGTTCGGGCTAAACTCTTTAGACAAGAACCTTGTCTTTAAAAAGACAAGTTCATGCTAAACATAGGCTTGGGTGATACTCGAGGGGCCTGTGAGCAGAAAGCATTACCATTGCCAGCACAGAGTTACAAGCCCATCTCAATTTCTCATTCTATACATTATACTGTGAGTATAATGAGGAGAGGCTAGGGATTAAATCTCCTGATTTAAGCAAAAAAGTTCAGAGAGACATTGAGGCTTCCTCTTGCTCTGTTCCCCGTCCTTTCTCCCATCTCCTGTCCCCAGTGGGAGATCGGTGAACCCCCTTTCTTCATGCCCCTGCAAGGCAGTGGAGTCTCCCACACATCAGCTCATCCTGCAGGAACGATCCTCTTCCCATTACAAGCTCCTGGGCACGCAACTGCTGCCTCTGGATTCCTGGGATCCTTGGGGGGTCTCACTCAGAACACATTCAGTGCAAAAGAGGGGAGTCTTTCAGGGGACTTCAGGGGGCTTAAGGCTCAAAGAAGAGAGCTCAAAATTGGTTTTGCTCGGGCCAGTGAAGCATTTATGTTTATGTTATTGCTTACTGTCCTTTTTTTATTCTTTATTTTTTGGTCAAGCACTGGAATGTGTAAGCACAACATGAAACATTACGTAAACATATGCTCCTTATCCAGCCGGCATTACCACTGCAGACCTGGAACAACAAACAGCCCAGATTTATTGAAAGCATACCATAAAAGACTGGATTAAATTAGAGAAACATTGTATTTTTACTCGATTAACTATAGAGTATACACATAGCTCCTGAACCTTAAAATAAAATCCTGAAATGGAAAGCTCAATATATTTGAAAAGACAAAAGTTACAAGTGTTTGTGTTTGATGACTCTTGCAAATAATTTCAGTTATGAAAACTTCCCCTGTACAGAGTTCTTAGTAACAGGTTGGGAGCGGCTAGCAAATGTGGTTTGATGGGGGTTTCATTTCTAGCCTAGATGCATGGGATTCTAAATGGAAATCGTGGCTTTGTAAGCTACACTGCAGGGCCCAGCAGGTTCCCAGAAATGCCACTTGAGTGGCTGAGAGTTAAGCTCACTTTGCATCATTTCAGCAGAAACAAAGTTTGACAATTTCCCTCCGAAACACTAAATCCAGTACAGCTCAATTTTGCTACACTGCAAATGGCTTTCAGCTTTAAGTAACAGCATACTGGGGCAACGGTTATGGAAACAGAAATTCATGCTAGACACGCACAGTGTGAAACTTTTTCAATTCAGTGATTACATAGCAGGGGTATGACACGCAGATAGCTCACATTCTTTCCTAGCCATAGTGATTTCTGACCCAGAACATGAGCTGCTTTTCTGGACAGTTGAGAAGTCTGTATACTGCATCTGGTCTCTAAAACTTCTTCTGCTCTTATTCTGGATGCTTGGGCAAAGAAAGTCTCATTTTGGTATCAACACTAATATCTGCTTATATATTAAAAAGTTGGAGGTTTAAATCTACTTTAAATGCACTTTTACACATTTGCTATACTGTCGGAAATATGTTTTATCTTCTTCTCTCTCAGTTTTTGAACAAAAAGGCAATGCCCACAAGCACTTCATAGTTACAGCTTCCACCATGAGCTCCCACTATAGAGCCTGGCTTTGAGGACTTACATTCCAAGGAAGCTTGAAGCAATTCCCACTGCTGCAGTGCTGAGCCCCCAGTAAAATGCAGGGACAAGCACTGCCGAATGGGCAGCTGCAAACAGGCCGTGCTGCCCTGCTAGCCCGTTTGATGTCGATGGGACATGAGGGAGGAATTTGGGAGAGAAGAGCTAAGTGTAACCGCAGAAGGGCTGAGATGCCTATAAAATGTTTTGTGTGCATTGTATGCATTTGTTGCTAGTGTGACTTCCATAGACACAACAGTGCTAATCTCCTCACTTTGTGGTCTCAGTGTGTAATTTCACCTTGCAGTTGCAAACAAAAAATGAAAGATCTTCAGGCAATAGTTTTTGCATGTTTCTCTCGTGTTATTTTGTAGCATCGATTTTTGTAATTTTTAAAAACAATTCTAAAGCATTTTAAGAAGAGCGAGTATTGCCGTGGTTTCTTTTCTATGTTACTTTTACCACATACATCTATTTCACTGGATGTGTTTTATCAGTTCCCAGGGCAACAGTTTTCAGACGTAACATGATTACCTGTATCACACCAGACATCAGAGTTGTGGGCAAACCTTGGAAACTTCTAAATTGAGGAAATGTTACCAGTTGCTAGGAGGCAGGACTTCTCCAAAGCTGTCTGAATGAAAAGGCTGACATCATATGCGTCTGCCAGGGACCTTAAAAATGTCACTAAATGATGAAGCTGCTTAAAATCTGTTTTACTCTAATACATAAAATAGATATTGCAATAATACATTATTATAATTCTACCGATATGATCATTTATAATAAAACAGCTTTTATAAAAGCTTTCCAATTTTTACTTAAAATGAAAATTATTTAAATTCAAATAAATTTATTTAAATTACATTATTGAGGCATAGCTGGTATGTGTCCACAGCTGTGTTCTAAAGCTTAACAAGGTGTTCAGAGTTACAGAATCTGAAGGTCAGAAGGCCAAATCAGAAGGGTCTTAGAATGAAACTCCTCCCTTTAAAATCTGAAAGATTTACATATATCTTTACTAAAAGTAGAATGGGACTGAGAAATGGGCATTAGACTTGGAGTCTGTAGTAAGTATCATCTATGAATAAAGTGCAACTGGGTGCACTTTGTAGGAATCCTATCCATCCTATATGCACAGCGCAGAGACAGGAGGATCTGTAATAACATCCAGATTTCAATATACCAGAGGGATGCAGTTGGGAAATATCACAGGCATGTGGCTGCTCCACGGTCACGGGGCCAAGGGTGAACAACTGCTCAGGTTGTCCCATGGCAGCCGTAACACTTCCCTCTGCATGCATGAGTTATAGAGAATTTAAAGTTAAATATGGACAGCCACTCGCACAGGACACTCTGGAATCATGTATCTTAGGATGAAAAGTATAAGTGATGACCGATCTTGGTATTTTTGGCTGTTG
>JAVCKT010098136.1:0-10998 GCA_032273925.1 Rhynchotus rufescens
GGGAAGTTGTTTCCCCTGTCCTTGTCTAGACTGCAGGCAGGGACCATGAGACTACGGGACCTAGTGTAATGCACCATCTTTCCCTTTCCTGAATGCCCACATTTCCTTCCCAAAGGCCTTCCAGGGTCCTTGCCTCGGAAGCCAAACTGAGGGACACCCCTGCAAACCCCTATCAGCCCTGTCCTGCAAACACAGAATTTCTGGACTCTTCAGAGGTTTTTTGGTTTCCTCAACTATCTCACTGGACAATCTTATTCTGGAGGCCACATATTTGCCAGTAATACCTTTACAGTGATGGAAGAGGATTAGGACTGACAGTAGACTGAAAAGCCATTTATTGTCTGTAAGTGATGGGCATACACACACACAGTCACTGAAATCAGTAGGAACTGCACGTAAGTGGGAATGTGGGACATCTCTTGCTAATGGTGTCAAGATTCACAGAGATTATTAAATTGATTAAAAAAGACCTTACAAAACTAACAAAATAAATTCCTTTTTATATTTATTTTTGGGGCATTCAATTTATTTGTCTATATTTTGCTTCTGTAGTTCTGGCTCCTAAGATGCCAACCCCATTTGAAATTCTGAAACACATAATAAATTGCAATAAACTGCTAAAAAAGAAGAAAAATAAATATTTTAATCGAAAAATATGCAATAATATAAATCTAAAATAAATAAATACAGCATATTTGCAACTAAACACCTAACAACACTTGACTGCATTATATTCTGTAGGGCAGATCCTCAGACAGTGCTTTGGAGTCATAAAATCAATTTATGTTGGCTGAGAAGATGCCTTAAGAGAGTCTGAAGCTTATATTAAGCTGAGAATACCACTGCACTTGCTTACCATCTACCTGTTGACTCAAGGCCTCGTTACTATTCAAGGGATTTACTGGTCTGCCTTCCTAAGTACGGATACTGTTCAGTGAGCTATTTTAGCTGTTTTATGCTACAGTGCATAGTGTTACTATTATTACTACTATTGTATCCAGTGGCAGCTGGGTAACCCACTGTCACAGAAATATTGAATTTGTTTTCTCATGTTTACATTAATCCTGAAATACATACACACGCAGATTGCTCATTCTGAAATAGTGATGTAACATTTACATTGCCATTAGGATTTTCTGTTCTTCCTGAAAAATTCCCTTCTTTCCTAAATTATGTTTTACCTCAGAAAAACTGGGAGCTGTGTTCATTGGGAGCAAGTATCTTCAGAATCACAGTTAAGCACAAGTTGGGTGGCAACCTCTACAAGAGACTTGTGTAGCTACCTACAGCAAAAGCCACTGCACAGGTTCAGACATGTGATTTTTAAATCCCAGATTTTCTTTGCATTCAGTCTCTGTACCAAGATATATCACACACTCAAGAGTCTTATTTTCTCTTACCAAACATAAACTCAGTGTATTTGGAAGCAAGGGAGCATCCTAGCTAGCACAAGAGAGCAGCAATAGTATCTGTTCCTCTCAACTTTTAAAGAAACTACAAATACTCTCTCTCATGTGGTATAAAAAAGTGGTACTTTGTTTTTGCTTTACCAGTCAATGAGGTTATCTGGAGCTTGAAAAAGAATGCAAAGTAACCACAGGCATCCACTGGAGCATTGTTCCTGCACAGAAACATCCACATCAGTTCAGCAGAGGTTCATATACAGCCCAGTCAAAAAAATAAATAAATAAATAAATAAAACAGAACAAAAAACCCATACCCAATCAGAGCGCTTTCCCTGCCTTGCTGGCAGGAAGACTAACAGTCTTTCTTAAGCTGTGCAAACATGAGGTGAGGTTTACATGAAGAGAGATCTACCTCATTTCCTTAAAAAAATTCAGTCTAAATAAGAATAAAATCCAGATATGAGTAGACAAACATCTCAAGAAGAGGCTGGAGACTGTTAAAAGAAGAAAACAGGAATTACAAACCATTCTGCCATTCGAGGTTGTGAGCACAAACTCAGCTTGCATACCCCTGCTTTGCAGTGGCAAAAAGTGTTCTCTTGCCACGTGATGCACTTCCACCAGCTCTTTAAAATAAAACTCACCACGCTGAACAATGTCTCTTGGCTAAGTAACAGTGCAACAGCTACAGGACCCGTTTCATGCTTTCTCCATTCAAATCCAAATCTCTGCTTGACACCAAGGGACCCAAAAAAAGAACTCTGTACAAGTAATGGAGAATAACAGAGCTTGTGTCATCTGCTGATAATGATGCCTTTTACAGTTACTGTAACTGTTTTCATGTTCCTAATTTATAGGCATGTATTTCCTGAAGGAGGGAGTAATTTTTAATATAAGCTTAACAAGAATGCCTTGTATTGAAAGATAGGAGCTTAAACTAAGTTTTCTGAAGTCAAACAATAATATCTATGATAAATTAACAGAAACAATGGAAGAAGCAGCAGAAGAAAATTAAGATGAGGATTCTAGCTGAAATAGACTTTTCTAATCTGAAAGTCTAACAGTTCCATAAAAAACAGTAGACAAAAGGAAATAATGGCAAAGTTATTATCATAGTAATGGCAATACATAAAAAGTTATCAGTCTTTCAAAAAAGATAATGTCATGTGTCGAACTTCCTCCCAGAATTCTCTAGCAAAAAAATAATCGTTTGAAGTTAGGTTTGGGGGCTTGTTCTGGTACATACGCAAATGTGAAGCAGCTACTGATCCTAAAATAGGCAGCAGATTGGTCCAGGTAAAGAATCTGCATAGCTACCTGAACCAAACAGGAAGGAAAACTGGGCCTGAAAGACTGAAAGCAGCAGTTAATGAGAATCCACAACCAGCACTCATCTCTGCAAGACTGTTAAAGAATGCTGCTGTAACACTGAAACGATATCAAGTGGAAAGAGACATAAATCTGCTTTACTCTTTGATGTTCAAATACTGTTTTCTTTTTTCTTTGGGAACTGAGTAACCACCTTTCTGAGGGTAAAACGTTACAGGCAAATTCTGCCATTAGAGCAGCTGGCATTTACCCATTAATGTCATGATGCTGCTGGCATCGGACCTACTCACAGGTGTCCCATCATCACCTCCATGTTTCTCTGCAAATACTCTATTGCAGTAATCAGGGTTATTAGGTCTGTTTCATCAGCGCTACGAACTGCTGCCCTCAATGTTGGTGTCACTGCAGAGTAACCTCACCGAAATTAAGGGAGTTACCCTGGGTAAATGCCAGCTGCTCTAACGCTGGGATTTGCCTCACTTGCTTATATGATCAAAATGAGCAGCTTTAACTTCTTGGTGTTCTTTCAGTTAGATGACATGCAGGTATAAACTAGCAGCAATTCTACTGCAGATGAAGGAGCTGCAAAAAATATCAACACAAGGCCCTGACTATTCAGATGGCTGAGTTGTCATGTTGTATCTGCTACTGTTTCTTCACGTCACCAAGTCCAGAAAACGTTGAAACCTCTCTAGGTCTGTTTTTCTCCATGAACTAGGATTGAATAAACCATGAATATCACTGGCAAAAATCAACACAAAGTGTAAGAACCAACAGACTTCTTCCTGTAAACTCCACTCTTAAAACTCCAGAGTTACTTTTTAAGGCAAAACGCCCAATGAATTCCAATATTGCATTTATCAGCAGTGCATCAGTTAAAGTAGGAACAGGTTTACAGATGTGTTATAATCATAACATAGGTGAAAGCTATTAAAAAACACTGATATGTTAAGTCCCATCAAAGCAGCTTGTCCATCTAAATCACAGCTGTTTCTGTAAATCTACTACTAGACATGAGTTTATGTATTTTGGATAACTTGTGTTAAACTTGATCTGTCCTCAAGACAGAGACTCTTTGCTAATCAGAGTGCTGTATATCATCATTCTGCAGGAACAGATGCTGCAAGGGCAGTTATCATTTGAATGGACACTGTTTACCTTTTTTGTATATCACAGAAAGGAAAGAAATGTTAGTTACTCACAGGTCATTTTCCAGATTTCTTCAGGTTTGGATTTTATACAAGGAGAAACACTTATCAAGGCAAAACCTGCAAGGTCCATCAGCTTCCCCCTGTCTCAACTGGTTATGTACTCTTCCAAGCAGCTGAGCACGAAGAAACAAGCCGACTCCCAACTCCTTCAAATGTGGCTTTTGGAATCACTCTGACACTGAAAGCTACCATGTTATACTCTGTGGCAGAAATTAATTTGCAATGCTGACTTTCAGTATATTAAAAAGGAAGATGTAATTCAAGTGTTATTGCCTTCTCAGAGGCCAGCTTTATTACTCTAATCTCTAGATTCATTACACTACTTCTATAGGTGGTCTTTCATTTTTAATTTGTTCGTGTGGTATCCAGCCAAGATGGACTTTTCTCCTAAATTCTGCTTAATGAAAGACATTGCCAAATAAATGTAAACCATCCACTTAATAAAGTGGTCTAGTTTTTATGTGATATAGCACCAGAGAAACAAAGAGCTTCTTTTTAACAGAAGAATTTATCTTGCCACATAATCACCACAAGAAACAGTTCTGGTAAAATCTATCTACAGACACTTCTGATACAATATCTTGTTTCTTTTTTTTTGGTACAACATATACTCTTCAAACATTAAAAAAAAAAAAAAAACTTGTTTGAGCTTTTTTTCTCCTGTCTGAGTTTTCAAGTAAGCCATAGATAGATCTGTAGGTTACTAAGAGAGGAAACTAGCTCCACTGCAGACTAAGCGAATACTTGTGCCTATGGGGAAGAAAGTTGAATAACTAATATAACTTAAGTAAGGCTCATCTAAAATGTTTTGGTAAGTCAAGGGCTTACAGCAATGCAATTAAACTAATACCAATAGTGGTACAACTAGTTTACACCAAACAAAGCCAAAGTAGGATCATGTGCATGACACTGGTGGGTTTCATTTCAGGTTGCTTTGTCAGTTAACCGCTTTCGATTTAATTCTGCATCTACAATCTTAAAAGATCTATCAATGCTCAATAACATGCAACCAAGGCAATTTACCAGTGGGCAAAACAATTCTGTTTACCCATCAAGAACTACCTCAATGTTCTTTCCTGCCCTATCACAGAAGGTAAAAGAATAAGAACATGCTTGTCAGATAATGCTCACCTGGCACAGCAATGCTGAGCAAACGGAGCATTCTGTGCACTCACAGAAAGAGCTACATAGGGGCACAAGGGTTAAATTCATGGTTAGTAGCTTTATGAATTCAAAAGCTTCATTTCAAATGTGAGAACAGAGCTCATGAGAGAAAACTGAAGAAAACTGAACAAATAAGTAGACAGGTGACTACAAACAGTGAACCCATACTAGGCATATTATTATTATTATTTTTTTTAACATTTGCTCTAGCTTGTTCTAGCCTATGTCAATTAATATCCAAAGTAAAGAAATAAAATGCAAAGGAGCAAAGTTCAAGCTCATAATGCAAACCTATACTTTTCCATATACTAAAAAAACTCCATGTTATGAATGTACCATTGTTACTAACAAAGGTTGGAATCTTTTATTCCTCCATTTTCAGTCTTTTTCAGTTTTCACATCATTCCCATGTTACCTTTAAGATACTAGTAAACACACAGTTTTGTAAGTCAGTTGTTTTCCCCACTGACAATCAGCTTCAGATATTTACTATTAACAATTTGCCAGTTCAGCTGATGTAAACAACACTGACTGAAGACAGAGCAACAAACTTAAAGCTTAAATCAATGTAACCAAACCGTAACCCTGCATGTGGAACTGTCATAGTGCACGTTGGTTGGTGAGCAGGAACAAGAGGAATAGCCAGTTTCTAGCAAACAGCTTATTGTTCAGTGCTTGTATGTAAAAAGCAGTGTCCAAAAGCCTTTCAAATATGTGGGAGAAAAAAAGACAAGCCTGACATTCAAATCCCAAAGTGAAGTCTAAGTGAAATGTATCACCCTGAAATCTGACTCATACCCTTCCCAGTTGAAGAATATTAGCTTCAATACGTTAAAGCAACTACTATAACCAACATAGTTTGCTAGACACAATAAAACACTTGAATAATCCTATTACTGTCATTTTGTCAAGTAGCAGTAGTTTGGGTGGCTTCTGAAAGAAACAAGATAATCAGTGTGACCTCTTCATAAAATTTGCCCTGTATCGAGTGCATGCTGCACAGAGGTGTAAAAGTGAACATTAAAAGAGTAAGCTCGCATTGTCATGTGCAGAAATACAGCTCTGGCTAGCTGCCCTCAGCCTCATGGCTGAAAACAATCTTTTAAAAAAATATTTGTTTTCAAATTTGCTCCTCCGCACATTTTGTTCCTTTATCCCAGTTGCCAACTGACATTCTGATTTTCTGTCCAAGTCTGCTATCATTTGACAGCCAGAAGTTCAGCATTCTTTAGTAGATGCAGGCAGTGTGAGATTTTTTTTATCCGATTGTTTTCCAGCATCTAAGGAAACTATGTCTTACTATATCAATGTCACCTAGAACCAGCTAATGTAATCGCTTCCCTCAGGAAGGCAGGCACACAAACATCCTTCAGGTGCCATGTGCTTCACTCAGCATCCAAAGGCTTCTTTAGGCAGGATCTTTTCTAAGGAGGCTTCGTATCGAGCCCTCATTGCACTCCTTCTTGGGGATCATTTGCCCAAACAGTATCATACTCCATCTAGCATCATCTAATTATATGCTTTAAGGAGCACCACACACTTTTTTTTTTTTAAGGAGGAGCACATGCATTTGAGCATGGCAGTCAGCGCCAATTTTGACACTATTGATTTCTCATTTTACATGATCTGCTCATCAGCTATAAGGATCTCTCCGGATGCTCCACTGTCTCCCTCTCCTGGCACACGTGTTTAAAGGAAAGGTAAGAAGAAACCGCTTCACTGTTGTCTCCCCACTCCAGCAAACAGCTTGAGATGTTTGCTCTCTGTTTCTGCTTTGTAAACATAAAACTCTTTTGAAGCTAAGTAATATCCACTTTTATGCATTACTACATCTCAAAATCATTTATAAGCAAAAGCAAGCATACAAATTTGGACCAGGTTTTTAAAGATTAAAAAAGTGTCCTAATCCAGTAGAAAAACTTCTAGTCTGTAAAAAAACAGCATGGGACAAACTGACCTTCTTTGCAAGTTATCAAGAACTGAATATTAATTGTCTAAATAAAATCTGCATAGTTAGGAGAAAGAAATTGTACAAGTTTCCCACACTGTGTTGTCTTTGTTTGGAAGCCCATGGTCCAAGAGAGCATAGTTCAGCCTTCCCACTCAGGTGTTCAGTAAAAATGTCAAGTAACTCCAGTGGTGATAGTCCTTTCCAAAACAAGGCAAAGGACAACAGCTAAATTCAATTTGTAGCTGTCATCTTCTAGGCTCCGCTGCCATGGGCTAGATTTGAATAGGTAACCTAAAGAGATGCCACAGCAGATGCACAACATGTCATTTCTAAGTAAGAAAGAACTTCTACATAAATCCACTAACATGAAGTAAATCACCAAAGAATTTACTGTTTGTGCAACAGTGTTCATTTTCCCACTAGTTTAATTAGACAAAAGCATGAAATAATGAAATTCCTTACAAGGCAGGTATCATTATTCACTCTCCTACATTAGGGCAGGAGGATTACTTAAACCTAGAACAGCTTACCCCCCTGGATAATACAGAGCCAAAAATCTATTAAGAGAGGTCAAGAGCACTGCAGAAAGCACGAATAGTTTCCACATTTGATGGACTACATCCTCCTGGTGATACATATGCTCTTCTAGCAATTATTGGTCCACCCCCATCTCAGCTGCTGTCAGGAGTGATGATGACTGCCCCAGTACTGCACTATATGGCTCAGTTAGTATGGAGATCTGGGCTTCTGCTGTCCATCATCAAATCCTTCTCCTCCTACAAACTCCAAAGTGAGAAGAAAAAGCAGATCCCTACCAGCACCCATTTCTTGACTTCAGAAACTAAAGGCAAAACAGCATCAAGCAGCAGCAATGCTCCTGTCCACCTCCAAATCTACTCTGCTCTAGCTCCTGATTTTCTGAGTTTCATTTTTGCTACAGCTGGGAGTTTTTCAGGCCCCTATGGAAGCCAGGAGAAAAGGGAAATAAATACATAGTTTCATAAAACCTTGATCTTCCCCTCTACCCATAGGCTCTGTGGTAAGTGCAAATATTTTTGTAAGACACAATTGAATTCAGAGAAAGCGTATTATCTGAAACCCTGAGGGCAGTATCAGCTCTACAACCAAAAGGTCAGCACAGCAGCATTAATGCCCAATGTATAAACAACGCAGGCTACTTACATAAGGATCTCTCTCTTCTGACCTTCAAATGTGAATGCAAGCTGTACAGTCATACCAATAAAACTCTATAACTTAAACAAGAAGTTATGTCCTTATGCACTGCTGTCTGTACTGAAGTCTTATCCACTGTGGATCCAGGAGAAGGGAGGAGCTGAGATATGAATAAAAAGACCAAGATTCTGTCTTTATATCAGTACTATATTACATATATGCACCAGCATTATGGAAGTTTTTCTCCACTATACTACAACTTGTGCAGAGGTTACTACTCAGATAAATTCTGCCACAGATCAGTAACTTTCTCATCTGAAAATGAAAAATATCTTCAGCTCTGTCAAAGGCTTGTATATAATTCTTATATTTCTAAAAGAGGAGAAATGCAATAGAGGCACTGCTTTACCACAAAAAAATTAGAGTAAACAAAATCTTTTAGCAAGTCTGATGCAATGGAACCATTGCACTAGCAGCATTTTCCCCATAAATCAGGATTAAGTTAATCAACACTACATCTGCAAAGAGATGATAATTTTTTTCAAAGAACTTATGACAAAATAAAAACACCAAAATAAAACAGACCCTAATACATTTAAGAAACTTAAAATGCTTTGAAATTAGCATTAAGTATGCAACGTTAAAATGTCAACATTTTCCTCTCAGTAAAAGTTTAACATATATTTTCCCGCTATTTTTCTATCATTTTAAAAATATACAAGTAGGTGGAAATGATAAAAACAACAGATGACAGATGTCTTCTGCCACGTGTCAAGTCAAATTAAATCTGTGCTCTTTAGCCATGAATACGGATGGCTAAATAGTGACCGGCTGTCACATGCATCTTGAGAAAAATCTTGCTTGAAACACTGTGACAAAACCACTTCCCACATACATATGTCTGCTCAATGCATTTGCCTCAGCTCAGAATGCTTTGCCTTATCCAAAAGATTAATTAAAAAATTAGAAACATCTGCTTAGAGAACATTACTGAGCCTTGTGAAATCAGACTCAGTCCTTCAGTGTTAGTTTAATAGATAGCATCAAATATTGTTAGCTGAGGTCTTCTTCAAACAGAACTAATACAGGATTTTAGGCATGTACAAACACACTCCAAACTGGAAAGAAGAAACCATGCCCTGATCATTAAGACTATTTCAAAAGTGCCAAACAACTTTAAAATTTAAACATGAAGTTCTCTGCTATTTTCTCTGTATTCTCCAAATTTATCCTTGTGTTTGCTTGTGTTTTATTGAAGCCCTATATTGTTTTGCTCAAAGCTTAAGACAAATAAATAAACATTCAAAGCTTAGAGAAAATAAATGTGCAAGAGCAAGTGTTGTTTCCCAGCTGGCAGTTACAATGATTACTATGTGCAGAGGCAAGCTATTCGGTCAAATTAAAGATTTATATATAGCAGAGTAAGACTAGGGGTTTACAGAAAAGACATTGCTAGTAGCCATACTTTCCAATGGGAAATTGGAACAATGGCAAAAATGCTTCTGAACGCTAATTTCAAAATTGAAAGTTTTAAAAATATATCTGTCTTGGCATGTTGACTACCTTAAACGGTGTTTTGCAAAAAGGGACTTCTCTACTAACTACCTACGTCACACTGGGAAAGCAAAAATACTCCGTGCTTTTGAGGTATCTGCAAAATTCACTCAAAGGCATATGCTTCTCCTGCATGCAATAGGCAGAAGGATCTTTGTCATGTTGATTCCCCGAGGTGTCAAATACAGACAGCTTCTAGAACCGCTGGTTTTACCGACTCTTGTTTATCACCACCCAAATCTAGATTTTCTTTGCTATGACAGACTTAATTATAGCCTATACGATGAATTATCTATACAGCAAAAATCTGGATAAACATATCTCCACTGTCAATGGATTTACTCTGTTGCCTTGATATAATTGTGAACTTTGTTACTATACACTTTACAAAAGAATCCATCCATAAAGCGATTTTAAGCTATCACAATACAAAGTAACATCTCACTCTATAAATCTTTTGTCTACTTAAAAGTACACAGATTTTGTAACACAGAAAAGCACAGGAAGAAACTACAGCAGGCAAAGCACACTACGCAAACACCCAAGTCTGTCTAGACTTCCTCTAATTTCAAGGTAAATTGCACTTCAGCTTTCACTTCTTCAATACTTTCCAATTTAAAGTTTGCAATTCTCCTTCTCTCTGAGCCCATCTCACATGTATTTTTGTAATATATTTGATCTGCAAACAGAGGTTTACATGAGCATTTTACCTGTGCTCATCTCTGTTTATCCCTTGTCTCTTTCTAGACTTATAGAACTATAATTTGGAAGCACTTAGAAATACTGGTTCTCAAATATTATTTTCCTGCCTGCCTTTTAACACCACAGATTTGACCTAAAATATTTAGAACTTAATTTTGTATTTTGTGACAGAAGTGTTCAAGTTTTTTAAAGGAAAGGCTACACACCCAGGAATATCTTGCAACTGTATATGGAACAGTTACGGATCACCAGGAAATGTATTTCACTCAGAATTATGCCAGCTCATGAGAGATAACAGGGATAAGACCAGTATACTTGAAGAGATGCAAGTCTGTATATAACAAGGAACAAAATTTTCTGAATAAAAAAGGCTTCTACTTTGCACAAACACAGAGAAATAAAAGCTATATGCAAATTGAAAACTAAATTTAATAGTCATGTCTTTTTTTTTTTAAATTAAGTCAGTTAATTGTTTTAAATAACAAATTTTTTTAAATAAAATCATTTT
>JAVCKT010098137.1:0-10998 GCA_032273925.1 Rhynchotus rufescens
GGTAGATAACCGCAAATCCGAGCCCGGGCTCGTGCTCCGGTAAGACCCGGGCGCACGAGGCGCTCGGCGGGCGCAGGCCCCGCGCTCCCCTCGGCGCTTCGCTCGCCTTTGCTGCCTTAGTCTTGCAACACTACAGCTCTTTGCAGGGCTGTATTAGCAGGGCTTGGTTTCTTAACCAAGCCAGTGACACTCTTCTTAATATCATTTAAAGCTGTGCTTCTGATGTCCCACATTTCAGGAAAAAAAAAATTGCCAGCCACTGGAAACAAAGTTCAGTTTCTCACACAACTCTCAATTCAGCGCATTTCGACCCAATTCAGTTTGGGATTAGAACATTCTTCTCACTTTTTGAATTCTCAAGCCTAAGAATACTCCACAATGAAGCGCAGTGCAAAGACGAAACCACAAACACCGTTTTTACATGCAATTTTTTCATGTCCACACAGGCTAACCAAAACATATGATAATACTGTTTCCCAACAATATTCTGCAGTTTAATTGGGCAGAAACTTAATAACTGATTCCTGTGCCTACATGTTCTTCTGTTTAAACTTTGAAGTCAAGACAATTGGTGTTTAAATTTTATTAAGCAATCGTTATTCAGACATCTAACATTAATCGGGCTATTACAGCTCTGACTTCCTCCCATTAATTTGCTTTCATAAAGGGCATCGTTGCACTGGAGCCCTGTGAACTCCTCGGCATTGCCATTAGGGAAGGACTCACTTTGCAGAAACTCTCTGATAAGGATGTCTTGTGCGAGACTTCAAACAGTCTATTATGTTCTAATCAAGTCCCATTGACTATAAGATTAACTAGGAAAGGGAAATTCATGGCATTTCAAGGCTCACATCCTTCCTCTATCTCAACAAGGGTGAAGAAAAGCTAAGGAGGGAGCAAGATTTTCCGATGAATTATCTACACCTAACCACCACTTCCTCCAGTTTTGTGCAAAAATCACCCATCTGCACTTGCTCACAAGGCAGATATTTCTTAAGCTTGCTATTGCAACCAAGTTTAATGCATCCTGCTGGACCAATGTACTAAAACGCACCTCAGGCTTTGAGATAACAACTAAGCTGTCAGCCCTTGGCAGGCCTTTGGAGAGCAAGTTCTTCCACTCGTGCAGATGTTTGAACACCAGCAGCATCGGGGGCCTCTTCCCTTCCCTGTGCAAACACAGCTTGTTTTGTAAACATGACTTCCATCTGATAGAGCTTCACAAGCCTCGGCAATTAAATATTTGGGGCTATTAATGCATCTTGTGCCCAGTTTCCCTGGGTGCCTAAAACAAAGGGCAATTTTCTAATTTGAAGCAGCAGGAGGGTGCGGTCCCAAGCACCTTCCCTTGTAAAGGCCCCACCAGCTCCTGTCCCCATCCCCATCCCTGTCCCCGTCCCCATCCCTGTCCCCACTCCATGTGCAACCCTGCCTGGACAGGCAGTGGCACCAGCGGGGAGACCTGGCCAGCTTAAAAATACAGGGATTTAGGGGGCAGGTTTATTTTCAGTACAAATTTATGATCGAATATATGCCATAGCCCCACTAAGCAGTCATAACTGCCCCTTCCTGCCCTCTGATGCAACCTGTAGAAAAGAGGAGAGAAAAAACAAACTTCTGGCATCAGCTTTATAGGTGGGCTTTGTCCATAGCAGTTGGCAAGAAATACAGACTGGACTGATGTCACGCTTCTCCTCTTAAAGTTCCAACAGTGAAAATACAGAGTTACACGCTGCACTCGTGTGCCTACCTGCACAGAACAAAGGCAGCAGCACTAAGGGGCATCCGTGCCCTTTGGGCAGCGGGCAGAGGGAGGGAGCAGCCGCTCCGCGCACGAACCAGGCCCGAGGGAGGCCCCGGGGGCTCCAAGCGTGTCCAGCAGCGCGCGCAGCCGCCCAAGCTGCACAAGGGGGGCGGCGGGACCCCCAAACCGCGGCCTGGGGCAGCGCCGGGGGCCGAGCGCAGGCGCCGCCGCGACGCTTTTGGAAAGCGGCTCCTTAGAGCCGGCCAAGAGCCAACATCTCTGCCAGCAGACACGGGGCTTCAGCATGCTGGAGGGCTTTCAGTTGTGGAAGTTGGTTGAATCTATGGACTTTCTGAAATCTGGAATTTGGGCTGCCAGAAAACAGGAATTTTAATTCTCATTCCCAATTTCCTGCTCTAACTACTATCCAACAAGTTTACCAAATTCATTGTTGCTTGCTAAACCTTCTAAGATTTGCAAAGCAAAAAAATCTTGCAAGTGGGAAGTGACCAGAGCTACCTTCAGAGCTAGGCTGAAATTCAGCAGAAAAGCCACAAGCACTAGGCAAAACAACCATCACCACCACCTTTCCTACTACCCCTTCGTGACTTTGGTATTGGTATTTTACTATTCCTGCTAGCAGATAAGTGAGAAAAAACGGAAAAACCAACTCTGCAACCACTGAGTATCAAACCACTTAAGAAAGCACCAAGTGTTTCAGGAACACAGTTGGTAAATATTAATTTAGCTGCGCCAACCCTTTTAATGAAAGCCCAGCTCTGCAGCAGCCGTGGCCGGCGCGCTGGCCGCCTGCCCGGCCGGGCGCCACTCCGCGCTCCCCAAGCGGCCACCGACACCTCTCCCCTCTCCGCGGGGCTTCCTGGCTTTGTTTTAGGGGGCTTGTTTTTTAAATTCTTACAGCCTTTTACCATCCCTTATATCTTATCTTTTGCTTCAGTATTTATAGTAAGAAAGACAAGTCTCCTGAAAGGCCTCTTTGCCCAGCTCCTCCCACGTGTGGCCGGCAGCTCCGCGTTCAGCACACAAGCAGTGCAGGGTCCTGCTCCATAACGTTGCCAATATCCCATTCCCCATGTGGGATGGCCAGGAATATGCTACGAGGCAAAGCAACAGTGGCATTTTCAGGCCTTTCTCCAGCAGGCTGATGCGATTTGGTCCCCAGCTCGTGTGGGGCCTCTCCCAGCCCACAAGCGCGATGGGGCTCTGCCACGCGCACATCCTGTCCCAAGACACTTCCGAGTCCTCTATAGTGCATCACATTACAGAAAAATGATATAAATTACCCTCCACACACCACAGGTAACGCGCTCACTCCCGGCAGAAGTTCTGTGTTTGCTGGCCTAGGAAGGGCACTGCATGGGCTGCTCAGACCTTTCTTCCTGACGGATTTTTTTTAAACAGGACTTAAAATATTTGACAGACAAAAAGAAGGGCAAAACTGATGATCCTAATGGCACTCAGCATAAATCAATTTGTAAGTCAGCTTGTTATAGCTCCAATTACAAGCAGACAAGCTTGAATGGGTATAATTTAAAATCAGCAAGACTCGATGAATCTTGCCAACAGAAAGGTCAGAGATTTTTTTCTAGCATGAAATAAAACACAAGCCACTTTAAAGAACTTGCTAAAAATCAGCTGAATTTCAAAACACTTAATGCCATAGGTGAGCTTGGAGCATACAACTGCAGTCCAGGCAGACAGTTTCACTCCTACCAATATATTCCAAGGCTTGAAGCGCTATCAGCAGATAAAGCTGCCTTCAAGTACTGCAAAAACACAGGACAAAAAAGGCCCTGCATTCCCAAAGAGTTCAAAATACTGCAACAAGCAAAGTGGAGGGAGTCCTATGAAATCCTGGCTTAATTAATTACTAATTACCATGGCACCCAGGTGCTCCAAGTGTGGAAAAGCAGCCCCGGCCAGGGCTGCTGCGTTTCTGCGTGCCAGGCAGCGGTGCTGGCACCACAAACTCTGCCCGCTGGCAGTTCAGAGGCAGCTCCATCTCACCAGTAACACCAGTGCAGGGGCCTGCTCTCTAATTCCTTCCAGCAGGTGGTCAGCCGGTATAAAGATTAAGTCTAATGAAGTGAAAAATGATCTGAAGCTCATGTTATAAAATGAGCCATATGAAGACAATCTGAAATGATTGTGAGCAATGTGTAAGCTGTTATAATTTATTTTAAAGTGCATAAGCAGGATTTTTGCAGCTGAAGTGTTAAGAAGTGGGATGATCAAACAGTAACGAGACGAAGGGGTGAGGGCTACAAGTGCCAACGGGTGTCATACGGGCACGTTAGCAAAGCGGACTCTCTCCACTGCCTGAAAATACTTCATCATCCACTGCAAGTTGCTTGATCTAAGCATTACTGCTTCAATGCGGAAAATAAACCCCATCACTCATGTGGTTAAAAAAGTTTTCTCCCTATATCTGAAATTGGGTGAGAAACGTGCACATTTTAAAACCTGGAAGGACCTGGTGGACAAACAAACTACTTCACTTCAGCTGTTTTGCCTTTCCTTGGCATCTGGCACAGAGCACCTGCTTTCAATTGCTTTTGTGGGTTAATTGGATCCTACTTACCATCCCAGAGCATTATGATACAAGTCCAGATTAGTCATTTCCAATGTATGATTCACCACTTAGGTAAAAATAATCACTTAACAATGTTAGGCTGTACAATGGGTTAATAACAAAGCACATGAATAAAGTAACGTCCTGCCAGTTGAAGCTCCCTCATTTTACCAGCCAATGAGATCAGAACTTTCTGCTTATCTCCTCCTGAAGTGAAACCCACATTGAGAGCGTTTTGACCACCAGTAGTTTTTCAGTTTGTCAGTAAATCAGGACTGGAAGAAGTATTTTAACATTCCTTTGACTAGACTCTGCTAGTAAGATGTGCTTATTTCTCCATCACTGTGTCACCAAACAGAAAAAAAAAGAAAAAAAGAAATAGGATTTGTTAAAACAAACAAAAACAATCAAAACAAAAGTCCAAAAAGTTGTTTGGGCCAGTTAGGCAGGTGAAAAGGACCCTGCAAAAGCATCTTTAAATGTCAATTGCACATGGATCTTGCTTCACTTTCCCATAAAAGACTGTAATTTGTTTTTTTCATTAATAAATAAATAAATTAGGAGAACATGAAGGAAAAGGAAACAAGAAAAGTCTTTTCTTATGAGCTTATTAGTGATATATTAATTTAAGCTGAAGACTATTTGTTCAGACTCTTTCCTAGTAAAACATATTTCTGGTAATTATTGCCCAAAAAGTATCACAGCAGAAACTCCTTACTTGTATTTTGTCCTCATTAATTGTAATTGGTGCTGATATTACAGAAGAAGTAATCACTGCTCTCAAAAGAGCCTTTCCACCCTTCATCTTTTAAAGCCAATCTATGCTGTAGTTTTCTCCATGTTAGAACAAGGTTTTAATAGTTTCATGTTATGCTCATTAACTCTATTAGCAGCATAAGAATATAACTAAATGCAGCGGTCACCAAATTTCAGCAGCCAAATGGAACCAATATCCATCAGGCAACCAAATGGGAGGCACCTCATGGCAGATGTGATGTCTCACCCCAAGAAAACTACAAAACCCACCCAAAACCAGCAGACAGCAACAAGAACAATCAGCAAGCTCTTTATCCATATAGGATCATCCAGCACATTTTTATATATATTCTGTTGAGTCTTTGTATTCTTCTGGCTTACCCTCCCCTATAGACAAGATATTCCATTAACTGTTCCTCAGCCAAATTGTAGAGAAGTGTGGGCTCTTATCTCCTCATCCTACTTGCTTTCATGATTTGTGCACATCAAAGCCTAATTAGAACCACATAAGCACTTCCAACACTGAAATCTCTTTAACATCTTTTAGAAATTAAATTAACTGCAGAAACAAAAAAAAAAATGTGAATGTGACTCAGAGGTGGACAGTTGTGGCCAGCTGCTGAGCACTTGTAGTAACTTTAGCATAGATGGTCACACATGTTGAGGCATATATTCGGTATTCTGAAGTAAACATTTATATAAATTATTCCAGACTATCAAAATAAATACTAATTACTCACTTAGAACTTGCAACAAAATTATGCTACGGAAAGCGCCTTCTACATTTTCAGCCTGTTGTTATTTCCTCTACACAGCCCTAAAACAAAGTTGGGGGGAGCATCCAATACAAACATCTGCTCTGGCAAATAGAGTCACAAGTGGCTCCCCAATTTTCTGATGCTGGAGGATCTGCTAGGCTAACTCTGCCTTACCTGGGCCTCAGGATGCTGGGACGTTTATCGAGGAGGATGCACGTGGCCACAGACAGGTGTCCTGCACCTGGGCATCCGTACACAGTGTGCAGCTACAAGAGCAGCCAGAGCACCTCTCACATATAATTATTGGCTTCTGCATTTGAAACCCATCACAGGGAAGGGAGGGAAGGGAGGGAAGCAGGACCAATCTCGCACTTGGGGATGCTCCTTGACCCTCCAGCACCTCTAGGGCTCGTCCTGCTCTGACCCCTCACAATGGATATAAGGACAGTCCTCGTGTAACAGCAGGAGATGATGCACGTGGACAAGGCAAGAGGACAGGAACTCACAGCAGGACCATTGGCAAGAGCAGTGGCAGGGAACAAGGAGCTGGGATCCAAACAGCGTAAGGGTGGAAATGGTGAGGTTGGGAAAAACTGCAGCCTAAGACATGGTTCATAAGTGCAATAGGGATCAAACAATACAGAGGCAGCTACGAGTTAATTCCGCTTGAAATGCAGGCATAACCATCCTGTTAACTGCACTGCACAGGGAGAAGTCACTTGGAAAGTGAGATACATGTTTTAGTTTCCACTTCTCATTTTCACTAATTTAGAGAGAGCCAGGCATTGCTCCAGTAGATGACACCTGATCACTAAAAAGAGGCCACTCTGCAAGAGAAACATACAGGGCTTGTTAAAACAAAGTTAAAGCACCATCTCTTAGAAAGATTAGTAGTGACCGTTACCATTTGCAGCACTCAGAGCAGGCATCTCTGCCCAACGCCCATGATGTATGGTTGAATTATAGCGAGCTACTAAGTATTTACTTCTGTCTCCAGGAGACTACAAAGTTGCCTATTGAAACCCAGATGCCTCTTCCCTTGTGGCACCATATTCAGTAAAAGTTACTGAGTTTAAAGCAGGGAGTTCAGGGATCCCTTTCCTGACACCCTTTCCAACCACAACACATCTGTTCCGAAGAGTTTACAAAGGAGTGCATACATTCCCAGTAATTCCCTTCTGTCTCTCCACTAATAAATCACTAAATTAAAAAGCTAAGGGAAGTCTAAAGTCCAGGCCATAGAACAAGCATCTTAAAGCCTTTTTTTTTTTTTTTCCTCCTTTGTAATGGGCAAAACATTACAAGCAAACATTGCCTTTATGATCCCCAAATGGTAAAGACAGACAGACAGAGGGACAGAACTATTTCCTCTATAAAATCTGGGGAGGTCAAGAAATCTGTCCCCAAAAAACATGGCCATTACAGTATTCCACTATTAGTGAGAGTATACTAGGTTAATTATAAATCATGGAGAAGCAACATATTTGGTATTTCGGTTGCCAATAAAAGTTATGACAAGAATAAAATATAAAATAAACAGGGATGAATAAAAGGGGATGTGAGGAGGGTATCTAGTGATTGGTACCAAACTTCAAGAGGAAGAGGGCAAAGCTGCACCTTATAAGAAACCTGCTAAAAGGAGAAACTAACACAAGTTTTCAGGGCAAAAACACGCATCCAGTGTTTGTACAGTACTAAACATAAAAATACCCTATTTTTCTGTTGGTACCTGATACTGCTGCTACATTCATCAGCAAAATAATTAACAAATCACATAAGAACAAGAGACTTAACATCTTAGAGAATAATATGCTTGGGGAAAAAAATATAGTTTACTGGAGCAGGGAAAAGGGAGGTTTGAAGCAGTAAGTTGGAGAAATAAACTTGGAGAGTAGCAAGTGCAAGGGCACCCGGGGAGGTGGCAGACCCCAACGCAGGCGCTATTACAGCCCAACGGGAAAATGGGATTTTGGACTGCACGAACGGCGCCGGCACCGACCCAGGGACGGGATCCTGCTGGAGGCAGCTGTGCTGGGCACCTCTGCACAGCACGGGCAACATCACACTGACTTCTGAGAACAGACACGGCCAGCGATGGGAAAGCATAATTCCAGAGGAATTCATACAGCTAAAGTGTCTACAATAAAAATAAATCTGGGATAGAACTGGAGAAAAATACACTGTATGAAAGCAGCAGTACTTTAAAAATTCAGGTTGACTAAACTCAAGAGAAGAGCTCTATGAGAGAAGGAAGCACTAGCCTGTACAGTTATATTTCTTAAGCAGTGACAGAAACCCTATCATTTCACAAGGTTAAGCGCATCTTGTTAGTCATTAGAGGCTCTAGAGAAGGAACCATCTTGCAAGAGAAGAATAACTGCCAGATAAGATCTTTCATCTTTAGTTTTGCAATTCTATGACTGCAATTTGTAATTTCTTATTTTAATACAGTTAGCAATATATTTTACATACATTTTACATTGCTCTAGCTACATGCAACCTGTTTAAGGTTTCCTGACTCATCTCCACAGAGGCCCCCTTCATCACAGCACCTCTCCAGCCCCTGCAACTCGGAACAGTCCCTGCTTAAGCACAGGTGACACTGCTTCTTTCTTGAGAGAGCCCAAGGAAGACACAGAAATCAAATGCTGTGGAGAAGAGAGGTGGACTCAGGTGTAGTTATTCCTTGGCCTGTGCTGAAGCCTCCTGTGAGACTAGAGTACCTCAGTGGAAGAGAAATATGCCTGTAGAACAAACCACACGTGAGTAACAATCTGAAATGGTGCAGAAGAGAAACCTCAGAGTCACTAAAACCTCAAGGTTGTTTTCACATCCTCAGACAGGTAGACCCCAGCTATGTGCGACTAACTTTCCTCCCAGCTCTGCACACACGTTGCCACAGACAAACGAGGCCTCTTGGAAGGCAGGGGAGTTTTTCCACGTCCTCTGCAACACTGCCAAGATCTACCCAAAGGGCAGCTACTAATTTCATGTCTTTACTCTCAAGACTAGGCTAAGACGCATACATCACCCATTAACACTTCTTCCTCTACACAGCAGCTTTCTGTTGATCTAAGCAAAAATATAAGAGTAGGAAATATTAAAAAAAACATACAAAACAGGAGGATGAGTGTAAGAGACAGAAACATAGGAAAGAGAAGCAATTATGGCAACTGCTGTGAGCACAGAAAACACGGGATAGGGAAGGCATTTCATCACCCATCATTTGCTTGCAGAGTCCCCCGTCTGCCCCAAAAGCCGCTGCAAAGTGCTCGCTCTGGCAGTAGGGCATGAGTGATGCATGTCCCTGGTCCCATCTAACACCCCGGAGCAACCACTGGGGAAAATGGAGCAGAGCGGCCGGGCCGGCAGCTGCGAGCGAGGGAAAGAGGGAGGAACTAAGGCACGCAGGCCACCTTTCCGTCCACCTGCTCTGAAGTCACTATAGCTTCCCACTGCAACGTATTTCTATTAAAATCCCTCCAAATGCAAACTGCATAGCTTGTAAAGATAAAATGCAAGGAGGCTTTTTCATTACATAGTTGGACAATAACTATACATAAGCATGCACTTACTGTAGCTTACTAAAATGAAAATCTACATGTTACGGGATATTTCACCAAAGTTGTCAAGTTCTGTTAAGTCCAGGTCATCACAACTGGGAAGAATGCAAAGTAACTACACGTAGATGTCATCTTTTCACTGACTTTTTTGCTGTGTGGTTTCTTGCACAAAACTTGGGAAAACAAAACCAACCAAACAAGCTACCCTGTGCACTCATTTTATCTCTTATAGTGTACAAGAGAAAGATGGCAAAATGAGAACTGGAGAGATCTTCAAAGAAAATTGTAGGGATCCGAAACCATTTCTGAGACTGGAGTTGAAATTTACTCTGTTCTTTTATGTCTGGCAAAACAGCTCAAAAGGAAAGAATTTGCTCTTGTACGAAGGTATCAGCATGTTGCTCAGAGGCTAGGAAATCATAACTGAGTAACGAAACTGCTATGTCAATACAGCCAATATATTAATAACGCCTGCTAAGAAAAAATGCATTTCCTGTTAATGACCAATAAATAAACAAATAAATAAAAGCTGCAGGACTATCACTACAAGCGCGACACACCTCAGTGCCAGCCTGGCACACGTTCAGGGCCTGCCCTACGTGTGTGAGCGCACACTTGGAGGAATCACACCTTGCTGAGGCAGAGGACACAAGAGCAACCGCAGCTTTAATAACGTTGCTCTCATCAGAGAAGATACTAAATGACAAACCGAGTTTCCAACCACTCCTTCAAATCACTTGACTGGACCTTATTTCACAACAACGCCCCGGGCTCCATGGCAATCCATCTCAGGGATTTAAGGGATGTATCCAGAAGTTCTAGAGAAACGCAGCAAATCAGAAATACACTCGTGAGAAGCGCAACGACCAGCAGGGATTTGGAAACAACAGCGTGAAAAACCAAGCTAGATGCTTGGAGAGAACGCAGTAGTTTGAAAGCCACAGTGCCAGGCCGGGCGGAGCGCGAGGGGCGGCCGCGCTCAGCGCCCTGCGAACGTGAACGTTCGAGAGCACCGCGGGCTTCACGGGCAAGTGACCGACAGGGCCGGGGGCCGGGGGGCCGGGACAGGGCAGCCCAGGCGCGCCACGTGGAACTGTCCTTGCACCAGGACAACAGGTTTTCGGGCTGTACCTGAGGTACAAACGTTGAACTGCAAAGCTATTCCAAGTGCACAAAGGACAAGTTTCAAAGCGTTTCTGGGCTCATGAAGAGGGGGCCCATCCTCCTCCGAAGGAACCGAGGACGCCGCTGTCTGGGCTACCGAACCCAACTCCTGGCCACGGACCATTTACGTAACGGCCCCGCGCTCGAGGGACGCGCCGGCAGCCGGGGCGGCCTCCGCGCTGCGGGTCCCGCGCGGGGCCGGGGCCGCGGCCGCCCCGAGCAGCCGCGGCGGCAGGAGCCGAGCGGGGAGGAACAAAGCCCTGGCGCCCGAGAGGGACGGGATTAACCTCGGCGGCCGCGGCGGGCCGCGCTTCCCGCGGGGGCTTCGCCTCCCTGAGGAGCGGGCCGGGCCGGGCCGGACGGGGCCGGGCCGCCCCCTTCCTCCTCCTCGTCCTCGTCCCGCGGCGCCGGGGCAGGCCC
>JAVCKT010098138.1:0-10998 GCA_032273925.1 Rhynchotus rufescens
CCTCTGCCCCTTAATTAAATACTTTTTCCTTTTGTATGTGTGGTATATTTCTTTATCCTTTATCCTGAGAATGCATCAGAAAGCTACTCAATTAGGATCAAAACAACTCAATTCTCTTTAAATTTGTAGCCTCCATTTGGTCAGGGTAAAAAATAAATTCTTTCTTATTTTAACAGTGTTGTGTGAATGAATCTAAGTAAACTAATAACATTTTACATGCTCCCCTTTATGCTAAAAAGAGGACTATAAAACTCAAATTTCTAACACCTTGAGCTTTCAGACGATGTTCTTACTTGGTTCTAGATAGATATTCTTCTGTATTTCCCAGGCTGGATGTTTACATCCCCAACCTCCACTTCATCTTTTTAGAAAACAACCACTTGCTTTTGGATTCCTGACCCTGAGCTGAATCCTTACTCAGCTATAACATCTCCCTGACTCTTAAGAGCACTTTTTGTCTGGCACTGCACACATACTGGGTTTAATAGGTTGCTCTGGTAGACTTGTCTTTACGTTGTGAAGTGCATTGAGAAAGTTAAACCAGGAGGACCATATCCATCTCTCTTTCTGACAAACTGATTCCACTTCTCCATTGCAGCAGCTTTGCTTTCCAGCAAAATCTTTCTATCTCAATGAATCAGGAAGGAGGGACAGGAGAAAAGAAAGAACAGTTAAAGAGAGTGTTTATGGTAGCTCACGGGGAACTGAGTGGCAAAAGGGGTACTTGCTGTTATATAGAGAATGACACTTCATTATGTAGATGGCACACATATCCCCCTGTGGGGATGTTAAATTTTTCATAAAATAAGAGTATCACCAGATTTTACTTAGTGTTACCAGCTCTAACATTATTTCGTGACAAGAAATATGAATGTATTAAGAGGATGATACTTTTTCTTCTTTCTTAAATAAGATGGTAATGGTCCATGTGGGTGGATGGGCACTGAATGGGAATTCAAAATGAAGCAGAAGATTGAAGGGGTCTAGGTTAATTTACAGAGTTTTCTGGACACCAAGGCAATCAAAATAGAAGTTGCAAAATCTCAAGGTCACATTTTCTTCATGCAGCTCTACACTCTTTAAGGACCAGAATAATAAATCTCTCTGATATTCTGAAAACTCTTTCTTTGGCTTTCACACAGTGGCCATCCATCTAGAAGACTTACAGCTCACATCACCACAATATCTGAATGCCTCGCATCTTTAATGTATTGATCCACCGCAAACTCCTGGGAGGCAGAAAAATTCTTTTTAGGGATAGGAAACAGAGGCATAAGGAGACATAAGAACTTAATCAAAGTCATAGGTTAAGTCTATGGAGGAACAACTCTGTCTCAAGAGTTTTGATGCAATGTCCTAGCCATCCTTCATCTATTTTAAAGAAACTTACAACCTAGTAAAGGCTCAATTACACTTTTTAATATTATCTGTTTTTTTGTAAAAGCTTTAGGTTCAGGAAAGATGTGAGAGTTAACCCGTAAATCTTAGCCCTTCTTCTATTAACAGTTCAAGTTCTCCCTTTTGTCAGAAGAGACCTGAAAATCTTGTATCTTCCTTTGTAATCTCTCCCAATCAAAACTTTTTTTCTGTTAATTTGATAATTACACATTCATGTTAAACAGTAATTAACAGTGTTACACAATTCTAATCTCTGCTTGATTATTTCCCGTTATTTGGACACCTCTCTAAACCACTGCCAATTTATCATTTTCATAACATTTACAGAGATTGGGCAGTCAGTCACCTGCATACGCCTGAGAAAGCTTAAAATGCATTTCACTTTGTGACTTGGACATTGCATGGACTTAATGTGAGTCTTGTTTTATAAGACAGACCAACCACTCTGGAAGCAAACTCCTGTCTTGTAGGGATTCTAGTTGTTCAGTTAGTTGATGAATAAAGTTAGAGGAATTTTTAAAGAAAGCATCAGTCAAGAATAACTGAAGAAAATGTCACATTCTTCAATTTATAATGCCTTCTCTGGATTGCTCAATTAGTTGAGGTATTCTGGATTTAAACTGGGGTAAATGACAGCTGGAGTTAATCAGATGAGATGAAAGTAGAATGCATTTTCCAAAATATGTGGCCCAATCCTGGTACTCCTAATGTGTAATAGTTTCCTACAGCAGCACTGCTTTTACTTAGGAATTCTAAAAATAATTCCAACAACAGGTTTTCCACCATTCTGTTTGTTCTGTTTACTTCACTGCCTTCTAAACATTACGTATATTTTCTTGATAAACAGCTGTGTTTTCAGAGGTTTAGTGGTGTATTATCAATTTGAGTTAAGACAAATGAAGTGTGCTTGGAGGAAAGGAAACTTCAAACATCAGGTTCAACTCTAGCTATGAATACTTTTAAATGAACACTACTAATGTGAAAACAGAATATTAGATTATCAGTGTTTCACAGAAATTCATTTCTCATCTATCCAATCTATATCTATACAACACTTTCAGCTTTGAGCGATCTGTCCTAAAATAATGTAACACCAGAGGTTTTGGATAACAATTTTCCTTTTATCAGTGTTCTTTTCCTCTTGTGGACATTTCCACAATGTACAGCAGAGATTTTCAGAGAGTCCTGGAGGAAAGCATACCAAAAGAGTATGACCAGAACTGTTTTTGGGTGCATATAGTTCTATTGTAAGACAACAGGGGCATCCAAGACCTGGACTGTTATCTCTGCATAATAGAGCTGAGCTAATATGACTAGTTTGAACAGACAATTCAAACTTACACTCTAGCTTTGCCAAGGAAACTTTGGCTATTCAACTGCTGAAATTTGTATTTTCATGCAAAGAAATGTACAAAACAAGTATCAGGAAGATGATGATCTCATTTCATATTCTGCTGACTTCCTGCGCTCCACAGCATGTCATGATGGTTTGAACTAGATCTGTAATGGTTGCAGCTCTGCTTCTGTTGATGAATATACATAGGAGAGTAGGGCTTTACTTTTTTTTTTTTTTTTAAGTCTTTCTCTAAAATATTTTGGAGAGAGTCTATCAATCACATATCCAAAGGCAAAAGATATAAGACATGTAAAAATATACACGAGTGAAATTTTTGAAATTTTGCTCAAATATTAGTCTTGCAAAACTTTTCCTTTTTGTTGTTAGTGATTTTCTGTGATTTATAAACACAAAGGGGCACAGAAGCACAATGGCACTCTGGGATTATTGGGTGTTCTTTCTCGATGCTGCCTTTTTGACACAGGTTAAAGATATGGCCATGTTTCATAAAGGAACTTCATTCCCAAGAGAGACCCCTAAAACATGCACATCAATAAATTTATTCATATTAAATCTTTCTCTTTTTCTCCCTCTCTCCTCCACTCTTTCTCCCTAGCTAATAAGCGGAGCATAAATTCCTAAATTACAAACTTATAGTTCTGTGTGAGGTAGTTCTGTGTTAGGTTAGATAGGAAATAGGCAGGTCAAAAAGATTTATATTCTGATTTTTTTTTCTTCTAAAAAGCATTGCTGTTTTGGGATATATTCAAGGATGGCTAACTTTGATGGGACAAGCACCAGGTGAAAAACCAAACAAATGACACACTATTGGGTTAGGATCACCTGATTTCACATTAATGTAATTGCACTGAGATAAACCGATTCCTAACAATTCAAAAGAGAAGAGAAGAGAATCAGTGTCAGGACTCCACATTGTTATCCATAACTGGTAATTTATGGGGGAATGTAAGCACTAACATGAAAGCTCCTGATACACTTAAGTACTTTTGAAAACAGGACCTGAAATTGAAAAGGGACTTCCCAGGAGCAGGTGATGTGTGTGACATACAATTAATCCTGATAAGGTTTGTCTGCGAGCATAAGTTTTCTTTGGGCTAAGTTCTTCTCCTTGACAGACTTTCCTGGCTAAGTTTCAGTCAGGCTGGATGATTTGCTGATTGTATTTTCAAGATGACTTATTGAAAATCACCTGAGTGATTAAGAAGATATTTGAAAAGCTGAGAAAATATACTGTTCTGATTTGTGGGGAAGGGGCTAAACTTATGAGTTATTTCTAACCTGCATCTGCGGGAAAAAGACTCAAGAGATGTTCAGGAAGGCCAAAATGATCTCCATGAAGCTGGCAAATTGGAACAGTCAGGGAGAATTTCTGAAATAAAATTACACTGATAGAGGGGAAAAAATTGAAAAGTAATGAGCTTTTGAGGAAATCTAGATTACAAGAACCAACATCAGCAGGTAGCCTGATGATGATAACATAGTGCCGTGAAAGAAACTCAGTTGTGATAATATACCTCCCTGAATATATAAAAAAAAATGATATAATTGATTCAGATTAAAAAAAAAATCCATTACTAGAAGCAGGAGTGGTTAAAGGCCATATATTTTTTTCCTGAATCTTTAATATCATTCATTGTTTCAATAGACTGTAGTCTTTCCAGTGATCCTTTCCTCTTCCTTCTCCATAACTCGGTTAGGAAAAGTAAACTTTTCATGTATTTGGGCAGAGTTCATCCTAGTTTGATTGCAAAGGTCAGCTAAATGTAATTAATACTACACCAAAGTGTGCAGAATAAGGTGTAAAAGAGGATTCTTCATGTTGCACCAATATGTCTTCAACTGTGATTACAAAAAAAAAAAAAAGGAGAGATTTGCAGTGCTGGCATTTAAGCATTTTTTTCCAGTTTTATAAGGTTCTTTTGTATTTTCCTGCCCTGATGGGTGTTTTCAGCCATCTTCTAAATTTGATAGCACTTAGCAGTGTTTATAAGCTGGAGTGTTTTTTAATTCCTTTTTCTTTTCTTTGGGATTTTGTATCGCAGAGCTTATCAAAGAAAAACAAAGGAGAAATCTCACCTATTTAAAAAAATATTTGTCTATCTTCTTTCTTAAATATGAAAACCTTTAGACAGGTATGTAGGTAGCTGAGAAAAAGAAAACAGGGCAAAATGATTTTTTTTAAAAAAATCAAGCTCTTTTCTAACCATGTAAAAGAGTGATATTTCCAACATTGAAATTTCTTTAGCTCTTGAAAATTTTGAGTAGCTCTAAGATTCAGGCTAATCCAGGTTCTTAGAGTATCCTGTTAAAGGCTTTACTCCTAGAGATGCATTCTTATTTAACATAATCCTTTTATTTTTCTTCTTCTCTCAGTTTATAGGGCACAGATATATATGCTAGCATGTAGATTGCAAGTAAAATTGATTTGATTTCATGGGGAATTAAATCAAACTTTAAAATAATCACTTTCAGTAAATTCCTTGTAAGAATGGGAGATAGATACAAAAAGAATAAATCTGTCACTATCTGTTGATTAGTGGAATACAATTTATCTTTCATTCCTTTTTGTATGGGTTCAATGAAGTTTCACTAATGATAATTCAGTAAAGTATAAATAACTTACTCCAAGAGAAGAGAAATTATCATCTGTGGCACAGAGGGAGAACAGTTCTAGACTTTACTATGCTAAGTCCCATGTAAATCCAAACCCAATAGGCATTTCCTTCCCTGAACTGCCATTTCTCAATAAGGATAAGAACATGTAAAATAAATTATCTGTAACCAAATGTTCAAATCTCACTAATTTCAATGGTGGATTGGAGGACAGCAGTCATGGTATAATTTTGACAATCTCAGCCTAGAAGGCTCCATTTTTTATTCTTGTTTGGTTTATATCCGACTTCTAATAAACCACAAGAAACATTTTCTGTGAATTTGTTCTCTGGAGCCTGGTCATTTGTACTGTGTTTGTTACAGTGGCTACAGGGTGTCACATTGAAGGTAGGTATTGATGGGAATATAATAAGTTTTTTAAAAGAACTGTCATAGACATTAGAGAGCGAGAAGCTCAAGACAGATGAGATAAGGACAAAAAGTCACTACAGAAACTTCACAGAAAAGGAAAAAGAATCCTAAACTGTTATGGATGGATTTGCCTTTCTCTACAAATAGAAAAGTAGCTTAGGGATACTGGGGGAGAATGGACTTTTTTGGGGACACAGTTATAAATAAGTAGGACTCCAACTGTTAGGTGCAGATAGGGAGGAAATTACTTATTACACAGGAAATGCAAATCTGCTTCAGTATTACAGCTGTAGTTTTACCCTTGGTGAAATGGATACTATCATCTCCAAATAAGAATTGAATCCAGGTTGGGAAATGATTAATTAGAGCAGTGATTTAATGATTATTGCCAAAAGCAAATGCTCATTTTGTGCCCCTGAGTTTAGTAAGTCTTCCCTATAGCTTCTTTTGCCTTTTCAGTAGCTACTATTTAGAGTTCCCTGACTCCCTTCTTCACGGAGCCTGACATCCTTAGGTGTCTCCATTTTTGTGGTCCTTTCTACAAACTTATAACTTCTATAAACCAATACAGAAGTGAGCCAGAACTGAATCCACAAGCTTGCAGAAATCATAGGAAGTTGGCAAGGCGATTACAACAGGTGTGTTGTATTGCTCATAACTGCATTATGTAACAGCTACTCTTTAGCTGGGAGAAAATAGCTCGTCAGGCCATCAGCGTGTACATGGCTGTAAATAGTCCCAGTCTGTTCTGCCCCCCTAGCAAAAGGCAGGGGGAAAAGATGGTGAGTCAGTGGGCGTTAGGCTGAGGAAGAAGATTTCTGCAGAGAAAGAGAGAACAGAAGAGAGGTAGGTAGCTGTAGGTATTGCTGTTCAGTGGTTAGGTCAAAGAAAGAGGAGATGAAGCTCTAGGAGTTTTGCTGCTTGACAAGCTGCTTCTTGAAATGTTATTCTATCTTTGTAGTTAAATTATAAGACTCAGCTGCTTTCATTCTGTGGATGTAAGGTTGGATCTCTTAATTTTACAAAGGCTCTTTATAGCTTTCTGTCTTGGAAATAAAATCCTATGTCATGGAATGAAAGAACTAGCTGAAATGTCCTTCTAACTCACAGGATATGTATGTTCTGTGTGGCTGGCTCTCTATGGATGATGAGCTATGTGCGGAATGTATGTGTGTGTGTGTGTATATGTATATAAACATATGGTGCCTAAAGGTGTCTAATGTGAAATGCCAAACTTGAATGCTATGTGTGACCCTACTACAGCTTGAAGTAGTGAATATCACTTCTGAAATGATGCTTATTAGAGAGTTATTTTTTTTCCCCTTTTGGTTTGGTTACCCACAGCAATGCTGCCATGAAATCTTTACTTCTCTGTAATTAGTGTCCAAGGGGCAGCCTTTGAAGAAAATGTAAAGAACTGTGCTGCTTATCCTCTGGCAGGGTTTATTGCATCAGAAAACACAGAGGAAAATGTGTGGTTTGGGTGTCTTCTGTTAAGGCAGCTGCTCACAAAATCTTGGAAGTGTTGTTCCCACAAAGGCATCCTTTATACCATCTGTTTTGAATGTAGTATTGGCTCTAAAATTCAGTAAGGACAAACAGCTAAATGTCCTAATTTGAGTCTTTGATAGTAGGCTATTATGAAAGTAAAGGCAGAAGGGACAGCCTGATCATGAGAAACTACTTTAGAAAAGTGAGGAGACTGATTTTTATCAAGAGTCATGTCAGATCTGGAGTAGGGAGCTGGTGGGGTGGATGAGGAAGATGCAGCATCCATATATCACTGCACTACTTGTGACATAGTCCCATTTCAGAGGTGGTAAGGAAGGCAATATATCATGAGCTGACTCTTGAATTTTCTCGGTGTCTCTTGTGTTATATTGCCTGACCCCCAAAGCTGCTGACGAATGCTCTCCTGAGCTGCTACTTTCTTCCCCACTCAAGCTGCTTCCTGCTGGCAGCTTAAAAGATGGGGAGTAGCTCAGATTTAATCAAAGTTTGAAATGTAGGTGTTGGGAGATGTGGAAACCCAGATTAACTGTACTGTAGTCTATTCGTGCTAAGCTTTTGTATGAAGGTTGTTGGAGTAATGGTATAATTGACAATACAGACTGTCACATGAAGATAAAGTAATGCAAATTACGCTTCTGTCTTCACACATGTATGAGAGGTATTGCTATTTGTGTTGTGATTTAAAATATAATACGATTATGTTGTGAATGTTGTGTTATTTTAAACACAACATTTCATAAGAAATACTAATGCTTCTGACTGTAGGGATATCTGAAAACATATGCTTAAATGAAGAGAAAGTAGTTATAATAACTATATCAAAGGAAAAAGATGCATTAGCTAGAGCAGAAGGATAACACCCAAATTACTGAGGTGGAGGGGGAAGCGCTTCACAGGAGTCTGCTGCAATAAGCAGATTTAAGAAGCCACAAATATCAGCACTGTAAAATCAGCCAAGAAGTCAGGGTATCGTTCTCTTAAATCTTTCACCTGTGCTTGTCATTAGTAGCAAGACTTAAAATGTTAATGAATATATGGGAGCCCTGGGAATTGCTGCCATTACCAAATTAAAGGTGTGGGGAATGAGACAGATGGAATTCCAGGTCCTGCAGCTTTGTACATCTAGTCTAACCTTGTCATCCAACTTCCATCTCTAGTTGTGGAGAGAGAGTGGTGCTGGCAGAGGGCAATTTAATTTCCTTCTGTTGACTTCCTTAAAGCCATTGAAAAGCTAGACTAGAAGTGAAGTTTAGATGAATCCTACTTTAAGTGATGTGCTCAAGGACACATAAACCTTTTATAGCTATTTTGGGAATCAAATGCAAATTTTTCTCATGCAACTCTGGAAAACATATCATTTTTGATAATAGTGCCATAGATATTCCAAAGCACTAGCACCAGTGAGTGGCTTTCAGAGCCACTTGATAGAAATAAGGTAGAGAGAAGCAAAGCTTAACAATGTCTGTACAGTTTGCATATACTGTACAGACACTGCACAGTCTGTACAACTATAGACACTGCATAGTGTCTATAGTTCAGCACAGGAACTGACACTATGCTCATGAGGTTACTGAATTTAGTGAAATTCTGACAAGGGTATAAATACTCTTTCTTTGCAGGGGGTCAGGGAGGGAAGGATGCACAGATGAATTGGGAGGAACTTGACCTTGGAATTTTTAATTTTGGTAAGACTAATGTAAATTGCTTCACTCTTACATTTGGAAGAAAATTCTCGGTAAAAACATAATAGAACTTTTTATACTTTTTATCATTTATTTTTAGAGTATTGATATTTCTAAATTGTTTTGAAGGAAGAAAACATCTAAAACATCATCCAATGGTCCTTACTGTCTATACTCCAACAGAAAAATACTCATCTTTTCAATTGTGTTTGCAAAAAAAGTACATTTTATTAAATCTCCCTGGATGAGGGAAAGTTCTATCTCCACACTAAATATGCTGGTCTATATTCGGTAGTTTGGTCAGCATAAATATTCCTTGGCATCTCTGATATTAATAATCACACTCTTGGTTCTGGCTTATTGTTGGATGGAATATGCTGCAGGCATTAATTGCAACTGCTCAGGGTCAGTAGCTGTTATCATTCACTTCTCCCTCTGCTTGAGGATTTTACTCTGCTGATAATTAAGAATAGCTTTTCAGAATTTAATGTAAGCAAGAGCAAGACATTTCTACTGGAGGAATTACTATCCAGGTATTCTCTGGACTACATTTAAATAAGACAATCGTTTATTCTAATGATTTACTTCTTCCATAAAGAAGCATCTGGTCTTGCTCCTCTACATTTTGTCTCAAAATCTGTATGTGCAAGTGCTTCCAGCAGACTCTTTGTCTCTCAGCGTTAAACCCAGAAGCAATGAAATGCTGAAGTGCTGAATCCTTAGGGGAAAACAATGTTGCTGGCAAGATGAAGCCTGAAAACTAACCACCTTGCCACTTGTGATTGTAAGGAGCAAAACCTGTTCTTTGTGAACCTCTCAGGACAAGAAGTAATTCGTCAGGGAAGGTTTCACCAGAGGAGTGCAGTGTGTCTTAAGGTGGGCAGCAGATCATTGTTTTGATTGTTTTTCTACTGTGATGCTGCATTCAGCTCAGCAGCTAGTCTTATATTAATATAACTTTCACTTAGGAAAGTCTTCATCTTGAAGACTTCTTAAAGCCAGTAAATGAGTAAAATCTGTATGCAGATCAGCAATGCATGCGTGACATATCTTTTCCTAGTTGAAAACATATCAACCGTTAATCACTTGATAAAACGCTAGTCCAGGATCTGGGGACTGAAGAGAGGAAAAATGAGATATGAAAGAAAAATCTAATTCAGTGAAAGTCAGTAATTAAACTTGATTGAAGTTGGCAGGAAATGCAGGTTAACATGTGCATTTTGGGATGCTTCAACTGAAGATCTCTGGGTTTTCACTTAGGTTTTGGTTAAACTTGTCTAAATCTTTCTAAAGGCTTTAAGTGATCAAGTCACTATTACCGTCAATAAATATCCAGTCTCGTGAGGTGTGCTCTACAGGAGCGCAGTATCTAACCTGTGGCAATATGTTCTGAAATTAAAGGCAAGAGCATTGTCTAACCTTGTTAATCACAGGTAGTATATGCTCTATTTGGCGTTCCCCTCGCCCATATGGTGACTAAATGAACTGAGTGACTTGCTGAAGATTTACATCACGTTCTGTTTTCAGCAGAGGGTGAGTCTTATCTGGACTGGGTTAGGGACACTTAATTCAGCCCAGAAAAATGGTGGCTCAATGGATGAGGTTTTGTGAACCTCTGCAGCCCTATTGACTATCGTATGTGTTTAAAAACGAGCTCTCTTTGCAGAGTTAAGCAAAACAGATAATTCCAAACTATTCTGCAGTTCAAATGGATTTGGATTCATTTTAAATCAGATCTCTATCTTTTCTGTACTGGAGATAATGCAATAATTTCAACAGACTCTCTCAAACTGTATTTCTTTTTCACTTTACTCCTGCAGCAGATTTCCATCCTTTGAACTTGCATAGCTACATATACCAGAAATATATTCAGTTATATCTAATTTTCATGTTTTACTATCTTAACAATCCACTCAAACACCCAGATGGACACTCCTCAATTAAAAAAAAATATATATATAATTCTGTGTTATAATGTGATCAGAGTCCCTTTTTTTTTTTTTTTTTTTAAGGACCTTTTTTAAT